>JAJJWW010016463.1:0-34912 GCA_023531295.1 Papaver armeniacum | reverse complement strand
ATGCTTCCCAATCAAAGTCCTTGAAAAATGTTCAAATCGGTAAATAGTTTTGTGCGATCATGAGATACCTTCATTTTGGGAGCTCCATACTAGAACCTCATTACAGTCGACATGGAGACATCAACCCTTCACAAAGAATGTTCGTATCCCATTACCTCGTATATTACCCGATCTTGATACTCTTAATCCCTCTAGCAAAAGCAGTATTGCACCCATGTACATTTTATCAATTGTACTCATGATTTTCGACAAACGAAAAGCGTTGGCCAGCTATAAGTCACAGTTCATGGTGTATCATCAAATTTTCTTCCAAGAAATTCATATCGTTCCAATTCAACTTAACAACTTTCCTAAACATGTATCATTATACGGGAAGTTGCATCGTGATAGAAAACATGCTAAAGTAGCATCATTAAGTATCATCTTCATGACATAAACTCAAGTCAAAGGGGGTAAATGAATTGATATTAATCCAAAGGGGCTCACACAAAGAATGAAGTAGGGAATCATTCAACACTCTAACAATCGGTGGACTTAGCACATACATAACAAAGTGTATACTATGGAGTTTCTCCCACTCAAATGGGCATGTCCAGCATAAAAGCATACGCCATGCAGATGTTAGTCTAGTCGTTATTTAACCGCCCTAACTTGACTTTCTGTTCTGCTCCAGTCATTCACATAATAACTGTTCAGAAAATCACATCTGGCTTTATAACAAGCTTCATTAAATGGTGGTTACATCTAATGATCGATCTCTTTGTGAGATCTCATCTTAAACATATTCACTTATACTTGTATAGAAAAGTTTGCTATTAAAAGCACTTGGTTTTTCGAAAAAAACGTCTTTTCTTTTGTCTCATCTTGCTCGCTATACAAAGCGCCAAGGAGAATCACCTGTGAGTAGGTCGATTCTTTCCTGCTGACAACTTCAATATCCGTGTACACATCAAAAGTATATGATTTATATAAAAACATATTAGCATTAATACTTATAATAATAATAATGTCATTATCACATGTTCTACATATCAATCCTCTTTAATCCCATGTTCTCTATGTGAGATTGAAAAGCAATTCTCGGAATGGGCTTAGTCAAAGGGTCATGCAACATTCTATTTGTGGCGATATGTCTAAGAACAACCTTTCTTCGTGCAACCATATCGCGTATAAAGTGGAATCTCCTACCAATGTGTTTGGTTTTTCCATGGTATTTGGGATCTTTCACATATGCTAGAACTGATGTGCTATTATTGTGAAGCAACACCGCATCTTTTGCGTGTTTCGAGACACCGAGTCATTTAAGAAATCTCCTTAACCAGACAACTTCTTGGGCGGCTGCCGCAAGTGCAACATACTCTACTTCCATTGTAGACAGAGCAATACACTTTTCTTTCTGACTACACCAAGTGATTGCACCACCTCCAAGTTTAAAAACGTATCCTAAAGTGGATTTAAACTCATTTCTATCATTGCTCCAATCGGCATCGCTAAATCCTCTGAGTCTAATGTCTTCACCATGGTAACAAAGTGGGAGATTAAGAATCCTTTTAAGATAATGAAATATCCTTTTAACTGCTTTCTAGTGATCTAGGTCCAGGGTTACTTTGGTGACGACTTGCCATCCCTACTGCAAAACTTATGTCGTGTCTAGTACACAACATAGCGTACATAAGACTCCCAACCGCATATGCATATGGTACGTTGGACATGTATTTCTTTTCTTCTTCATTCTTAGGGCATTGGTCATTACGTAGGACACATGCTTTGTCCATAGGAGTGTCAATGGGTTTGCAATCATGCATTCGAATGCACTCAAGTATCTTTTTTATGTAAGTCTCTTGAGACAAACTAAGAGTCTTTCTTGAGCGGTCTCGCGTGATCTTAACACCTAATACATAATTAGCTTCACGCATGTACGTCATTTCAAAATTAGAGGACAACCACTTCTTAGTGGCGACAATTCCTTCTAGATCATTACCTCTTTAATATAATGTCATCGACATATAAGGCTAGGATAAGAATGCTTTCCCCGGGATCGTTTGATGTACATTGAATGGTCTTCCTCAATCATTTCATAACCAAAGCAGAGGTGATAGATTGATGGAAACGCATATACCATTGTCTAGACGATTGTTTAAGGCCATAAATGGAACGTTTGAGGCGGGAAACTTTGCGATCTTATCGTTTGAACTCAATACCCCTTGGTTGAGACATGTAAATATCTTCGTCTAGTTCCCCATTAAGGAATGCAGTTTTAACATCCATCCGGAACAATTCTAAATCCAAATATGCAACAATAGAAAGCGAGGCGGGTTGAGGCAAACCTTACCACATGAGAGAAGGTTTCCTCATAGTCAATATCCTCTTTGTTGAGTATATCCCTTTTGCACTAGACGAGCTTTGTATTTTTCGATTGAACCATCCGCCTTGCGTTTAATTTTAAAGACCCATTTGTTTCCCGATGGCCTTTCGCCTTGGCGGAAGATCAACCAACTCCAAAACGTCATTCTTATCCATTGATTTAATTTCCTCTTGCATTGCAAAAAGCCATTTATTGCAATCAATCAAGAGATGGTTCTCTAAAATAAGTAGGATCATCTTCAATACTCGCATCATATATTAATATTCCCCTTCAATCTCAAAGTGACGACGGGGGTAATTTTCCACACTCACTTCTGCGTGGTTCAAAAACTTGTGTCTCTAGTGGTTCACTTTCACTAGGATGTAGATCACTCCCACTATCTTCAGCGATTATAAGTTGAGAAACTAATTCTCTACTTTCACTCGAAGATGGTAAGATATATTCACTCTCTTCTATTTCAAAGAATTCCAAGTTTTTGTTAATGTCACTTGATTCGAGAAAAATCATTTTCAATGAAACAATATCTCTGGACTCTATCTCACTATCCCTCCACTTGATGTTCACCATACATCACATATCCTTTTGAGCAATCGAATATCTTATAAAGACAAGCTTTCTTGCTCTAGGACCTAGCTTTCCATACACATTAGAGCGTTGGATAATAACCAAATTTAACCCCATGGGCGCAAATTTCCTAAATTAGGTTTTTTGCCTTTCCAAAGTTCATATGGTGTAGAAGGAACCGACTGAGTTGATACACGGTTCAGAATGTAGGTCGCGGTCATAATAGCATCCCCCACAAAGATATTTGTAGGTTGGCTTGCACCATCATTGATCTAACCATATCCAATAATGTTCTATTCCTTCTGTCTGCAAGACCATTTTGTTGCGGAGTATTTGGAATAGTAAGTTGTCTAATTATTCCCTTACTCTCACAAAATTCCCTGAACATATCGGATAAATATTCGCGTCCACGATCGCACAAAGAGTCTTTAAACTCTTCCCATTTTGATTCTCAACTGCAACAAAGCGCTTGAAATAATCCAAGGCTTCATAACGGTGAGCAATCAAATATACATAACCAAATCGCGTATAATCGTCAATAAATGTGAGAAAATAAGAATAACCATGTCTAGCTTTGACATTGATAGGTCCACAAATATCAGAATGTACCAGCTCAAGAGGTTGAGTAGCACGTTTGGCTTTACCAAAAGGTTTTCTACAAGCTTTTCCTTCTAGACAAGATTCACATACGGGTAAGGAAACTTTAGCGAGTGAGCCTAGATGGACTTCTCGAGCTAACCGAGACATCCTATCTTGCCCGATATGTCCTAGTCTAGCATGCCAAGTCACACAGTCAATAACATTACTAGTACTTAGCATCAGGCACTAAAGTCTCGGAAGAAACAAAATTAAGCAAGTCTAATTTAAAGAAATTATTACATAGATAACCATGTCCAAACAAAGTACCATAAAAGAAGATGTCCAACCCTCTGCCTTCTATTTTAAAAGAGTACCCTAAACTAAGAAGAAATAACTGAAAGTAGATCATGATGAATTCCTACGTGTAACAAATCGTGAAGTGTTAAAATGTGTCCGGAGCGCATAGAGAGTTGATATGTGCCAATTCCCATAGCATCCTCACATGTGCCATTGTCCATATAGACTCTATATATACCACGTGATATACGTCGATAATCTACGAACCCTGATCGATTTCGAGCTACATGTTTTGTTGCTCCCGTATCTACAATCCATTCAGGGACAGAGTGAGCAACCATTACATGTGAACACACAGATGTATAAATAGAGTTAAATGAACAAAGTACCTTTTTTGACTCAGTGCACTCACGGCCAAAGTGTCCTTTGTGGCCACAGTTATAGCATTTCATCTTATATTTGTCTCTTTACTTTAAGACGCTTGCCACGACAAACTTAGCCGGTTTTTCCCGGTTTTTCCTTTTCATCATCCCTTTGGTTATTGTTCTTGCGCTTCCCTTGTGGTTTGCGCTCACCTTGAGCATACAAGGTAGATACACGTGTCGCCTCTTGGCGCTCAACTTTAAGCTCAACGTGTCGAGAGATGTCAGAAAAATTCTTGATGCTTTCATTATGAGTCCGAATTTGCTTCATATGCACCAAAGAATCAGGCAATGACCTTATCACAGCTAAAATTTGTTGTTCATCACTAAGAACATTCCCAGCAGATTTCAACTCACGAATCATTGACGACATCCTTCTTAGACGTTCTGTCATTGAATCCTTGGGATCCTTTTGGTAAACCACAAATTTCAGCACTAAGCTGCGAAGTCTAGTAGTGGACGTACCTCCAAATTCAAATTTTAGTTGGTCCCGCATTTGCTTGGCAATAGGAAAATACTCATATTCTCCAATAAAATCATTGTGCATGCTATTCAACATAGTGTTGCGTGCACTACGATCTTTCTTAACCCCATGAATCGTAGGCTTCAAGATCACGACTTGTTGGATGCAGATGACCCTCTCAAGGTTCATTTCACTTGTTAGAGTTCCATTTGTCCTCCTTCATCCAACAAGTATCGGATTTTTCTACACATCATAGTTTTTCCCATCAAGTTTGTCACCCTTAGTGAGATCAACAATCACATTTTTGCTAGACATTTCTACGCGTTTATTGCACAAAGATAGACATTATTATTATGTGTACATTCACTGTATTGTCCCAAAATCTAATATATAAAATCATATCTACGTACAAATTCGAGATCGAAAATTTCGCTAGGCTCGTAATCATCACCCAAATATGCATTTCAATGATGTCTATTAATTAATTTTGGACTACTAAATATTGGTAAAGCACATAACTTAATCCAATAAAACCACTTGGAATCAACCAACATATGATGATAAGATATCTATCAACGAAGATAAATAAGCTTGATATAAACAAAGTGTATCATGTGAAAAAAAGTTAGAGTAATCTGGTTATTTATTTTCATAGTACCTTATTCATTAAATTATTTTTAACTAATAAAAATAAAGCAAAATATACAACATTTTGAAAACAAGAAAATCCACCTTTTGGATTCTACCAAAATTCCAAAGATTACACAAAGTAATATATGATTTTGCATACACATACACTAAGTATTTTTCTTGAGTAGGATACGTATAACCAAAAAATTAATTAATACATTCATATGTATAACTTATGATTAAACTAACATGATTCAACAAATTAATCATAATTAAGATTATTAATATCATGCATGTTATATTTATATGAAATTAATTAAATCCACCACAAAGGTGATGATTCCACATAATTAATTTTAGGTCGTAGTCATTTCAGGCAAAGGCCGTTTAGTCCATAGTCCATTGGATGGTCGGTGCAAGGCCAGAAATTGGAACACATTGAACCAGAAAGGTGATGGCTCCACATAATTAATTTTGGGTCATAGTACTTTCAGGGAATGTCCGTTTAGTCCATGGTTCAAAAAATAACGCAAACGCATAAAAGGCTCTGATACCAATGTTAGTCATATATAACTAATATACATGTAAGTCGATCAAATCGAATGCGGAAGCGGATAACTAATTCATACCTTGTAATAGCTCCAAATGCGGATGAATTAGAACCGGTGGATCTCTTGCGTTTCACGTTCTTGAACCTTTAAACTCGGCGCTGAGTAGGTGCCACAAAAATGAGCACAAACTATATTTCCACAAACTAAATACCGTATAGAACTTCAACTTCTTCTCCAAAGGACACTAACGGATTTTGGTGATTCTACAACTAATGTTTGAATACTAGAAGACTGTACTGGCTAACTAGAATGATCCCTTACATACTCTCTATCTAGTTTGATTACTCTCCATACTTAGCTTATTACTTGTAAAACTCATTTCTTTCTTACTTAGTTTTTTTCTCTCTCAACATATGAGAATTATGAGTCTATTTATACTTGAATTACAAGCAATAATTCTTGGAAAGTGTCAAGCTTTTGGGAGCAAAAATCAAACACATGTCACAAGTTCTAACACTTGTTAGCTTTGAGTAGACACATGGAGTAAGTGATCAAACACTTGTTAGCTTGTTGGAGAAGGATTTTTCCTTTGACAAAGTCAAGCATATGACTTTATTCTTCCACCCAAGATGGACTTTGGGCATGTACACACATAATGGGTGCCCAATTTCTAACATCTCCCACTGACACATAGTGTGTGTTGTGCCAACATGCTTCCCAATCAAAGTCCTTAGAGAAAAATGTTCAAATCAGTAAGTAGTTTGTGTGACCACCGAGATACCTTCATTTTGGGAGATCAATACTAGAACATCATTACGAGTCGGATGGAGACATCAACCCTTCACAAAGAATGTTCATATCTCATTACCTCGTATAATACATGACACAATACTCTTAATCCCTCTAGCAAAGCGCATTGCACCCATGTACATTTTATCACGCTCATGATTTTCGATAGACCTCGCCTATGAGTCACAATTCATGGTGTATCATCAAATTTTCTTCCGTGAAATTCATATCATTCCAATTCAACTTAATGACTTTCCTAGACATGTATCATCATACTAGAAGTTGCATCGATTAGAAAACATGCTAAAGTAGCATCATTAAGTATCCTCTTCATGACATAAACTCAATTCAAATGGGTAAATGAATTGGATATTAATCCAAAGGCTCACAAAGAATGAAGCGGGGGAATCATTCGTCGCTCAACAATCGGTCGACTTAGCACATACATAACAAAGTGTATGCTATGGAGTTTCTCCCACTCAAATGGGCATGTCCAGCATAAAAAGCATACGCCATACGTATATTAGTCTAGTCGTTATTTAAGCGTGTAACTTGACTTTCTGTTCCAACAAATCATTCACATAGTAATCGTTCGTAAATCACATCTCGCTTTATAACAGCTTCATTAAATGGTGGTTACATCTAATGATCAATCTCTTTGTGAGATCTCATCTTAAACATATTAAGGCGACTTATAGTTGTATAGAAAAGTTTGCTATTAAAAGCACATGGTTTTTCGAAAACGTCTTTTCTTTGTCTCATCTTGCTCGCTATACTAAGCGCCTAGGAGAATCACCGTGTGAATAGGCCTATTCTTGCCTCGATGACAACTTCAATATCCATGTACACATGAAAAGTATATGATTTCTATAAAAACATATTAGCATTCATACTTATAATAATAATGTCGTTATCACATGTTCTACATATCAAATCCTCATTAATCCCGTGTTCTCTACGTGAGACTGAAAAGCAATTCTAGGAATGGGCTTAGTCAAAAGGTCACCAAAATTCATTTGTGGAGATATGTCTAAGAACAACCTTTCTTCGTGCAACCATATCGCGTATAATGTGGAATCTCCTACCAATGTGTTTGGTTTTTCCATGGTATTTGGGATCTTTCACATATGCTAGAGCTGATGTGCTATCACCGTGAAGCAATACCGCTTCTTTTGCGTGTTCCGAGACACCGAGTATCTTAAAAATCCCCTTAACCATACAACTTCTTGACGACCTGTCGCATGTGCAACATACACCGCTTTCATTGTAGACAGAGTAATAGACTTTTCTTTCTGACTACACGAAGTGATTGCGCCACCTCCAAGTTTAAAAACGTATCCTGAAGTGGATTTAAACTCATCTCTATCGTTGATCCAATCGGCATCGCTAAATCTTCTGAGTCTAATGTCTTCACCATGGTAACAAAGAGGAGATTAGCGGTCCCTTTAAGATAACGAAATATCCTTTTAACTGCTTTCCAGTGATCTAGTCCAGGGTTACTTTGGTGACGACTTACCATCCCTACTACAAAAATTATGTAGGGTCTAGTACACAACATAGCGTACATAAGACTCCCAACCGCAGATGCATATGGTACATTGGACATATATTTCTTTTCTTCTTCATTCTTAGGGCATTGGTCGTTACTTAGGACACATGCTTTGTACATAGGAGTGTCAATAGGTTTGCAATTATGCATTCGAATGCGCTCAAGTATCTTTTTTATGTAAGTCTCTTGAGACAAACTAAGAGTCTTTCTTGAGCGGTCTCGCGTGATCTTAACACCTAATATATAAATAGCTTCACGCATGTACGTCATTTCAAAATTAGAGGACAAACACTTCTTAGTGGCGACAATTCCTTCTAGATCATTACCTGCTAATAGAATGTCATCGACATATAAGGCTAGGATAAGAATGCTTTCCTGGGATCGTTTGATGTACACAGAATGGTCTTCCTCAATCATTTCATAACCAGCAGAGGTGATAGATTGATGGAAACGCATATACCATTGTCTAGACGATTGTTTAAGCCATAAATGGAACGTTTGAGCAATCAAATTTTGCGATCTTGTCATTTGACCTCAAAACCCGTTGGTTGAAACAAGTAAATCTCTTCGTCTAGTTCCCTATTAAGGAATGCAGTTTTAACATCCATCTGGAACAATTCTAAATCCAAACATGCAACAATAGCAAGCACGATGCGAATTGAGGCAAACCTTACCACATGAGAGAAGGTTTACTCATAGTCAATATCCTCTTGTTGAGTATATCCTTTTGCCACTAGACGAGCTTTGTATTTTTCGATTGAACCATCCGCCTTGTGTTTAATTTTAAATACCCATTTGTTTCCAATTGCCTTTCGCCCAGGCGGAAGATCAACCAACTCCAAAACGTCATTCTTATCCATTGATTTAATTTACTCTTGCATTGTAAAAAGCCATTTATTGCAATCAACTAAAGAGATGGCTTCTCTAAAAGAAGTAGGCTCATCTTCAATACTCGCAACATACATTAATATCCCCCCTTCAATCTCAAAGTAACGATGGGGTACTTTTCCACGCTCACTTCTGCGTGGTTCAAAAACTTGTGTCTCTAGTGGTTCACTCTCACTAGGATGTAGATCACTCCCACTATCTTCAACGATTATAAGTTGAGAAACTAATTCTCTACTTTGGCCGAAGATGGTAAGATATATTCACTCTCTTCTATTTCAAAGAGTTCCAAGTTTTTGTTAATGTCACTGATTCGAGGAAAATCATTTTCAATGAAAACAATATCTCTGGACTCTATCTCAGTCATCCCTCCACTTGGATGTTCACCATACATCACATATCCTTTTGAGCAATCAGAATATCTTATAAACATAAGCTTTCTTGCTCTAGGACCTAGCTTTCCATACACATGAGAAGCGATGTGATAATAACCAGCTGAACCCCATGGGCGCAAATTTCCTAAATTAGGTTTTTTGCCTTTCCAAAGTTCATATGGCGTAGAAGGAACCGACTGAGTTGGGACACGGTTCGAAATATAGGCCACAGTCATAATAGCATCCCCAGAAAGATATTGGGAGGTTGGCTTGCACCATCATTGATCTGACCTTATCCAATAATGTTTTATTCCTTCTCTCTGAAACACCATTTTGTTACGAAGTATTTGGAATAGTAAGTTGTCTAATTATTCCCTTACTCTCACAAAATTCCCTGAACATATCGGATAAATATTCGCGTCCACGATCAGTACGGAGAGTCTTTAAACTCTTCCCAGTTTGATTCTCAACTTCTGCAACAAAGCGCTTGAATCAATCCAAGGCTTCATAAATGTGAGCAATCAAATATACATAACCAAATCACGTATAATCGTTAATAAATGTGAGAAAATAAGAATAACTATGTCTAGATTTGACATTCGTAGGTCCACAAATATCAGAATGTACCATCTCAAAAGGTTGAGCTGCACGTTTGGCCTTACCAAAAGGTTTTCTACAAGCTTTTCCTTCTGGACAAGGTTCACATACGGGTAAGGAAACTTTAGCGAGTGAGCCTAGATGGCCTTCTTGAGCTAACCGAGATATCCTATCTTGCCCGATATGTCCTAGTCTAGCATGCCAAGTCATACAGTCAATAACATTACTACTACTAGCATCAGACACTAAAGTCTCAGAAAAAATAAAATTAAACAAGTCCAATTTAAAGAAATTATTACATAGATAACCATGTCCAAACAAAAAGTACCATAAAAGAAGATGTCCAACCTACCATCTTCTATTTTAAAAGAGTACCCTAAACTAAGAAGCGAAATAACTGAAAGTAGATTATGATGAATTCTTAATACGTGTAACACATCGTGAAGTATTAAAATGCGCCCAAAGCGCATAGAGAGTTGATAGGTGTCAATTCCCATAGCATCCTCACATGTACCATTGCTCATATAGACTTTATATGTACCATGTGAAATACGTTGATAATCTACGAACCCTGCTTGATCTCGAGATACATGTTTTGTTGCTCCCGTATCTACAATCCATTCAGGGAGAGAGTGAGCAACCATTACATGTGAACACACACAGATGTGTAAAAAGAGTTAAATGAACAAAGTACATTTTTCGGCTCAGTGCACTCACGGCCAAAGTGTCCTTTGTGGCCACGTTATAGCATTTCATCTTATATTTGTCTCTTTTACTAAAGACACTTGCCACGACATTTTTAGTCAGGCTTTTCAGCTTTTCAACATCCCTTTGGCTATTGCTCTTGCGCTTCCCTTGTGGTTTGCACTCACCTTGAGCATACAAGGTAGACACACGTGTCGCCTCTTGGCGCTCAGCTTCAAGCTCAACGTGTCGAAAGATGTCAAAAAAATTCTTGATGCTTTCATTATGAGTCAGAATTTGCTTCACATGCACCCAAGAATAAGGAAATGACCTTATCACAGCTAAAACTTGTTGTTCATCACTAAGAACATTCCCAGCAGATTTCAACTCATGAATCATTGACGACATCCTTCTTAGATGTTCTGTCATTGAATGCTTGGGATCCTTTTGGTAAACCACAAATTTCAGCACTAAGCTGCGAAGTCTAGTAGTTGATGTACCTCCAAAGTCAAATTTTAGCTGGTCCCACATTTGCTTGGCAGTAGGAAAATCCTCATATTCTCCAATAAAATCATTATGCATGCTACTCGACATAGTGTGGCGTGCACTACGATCTTTCTTAACCCATGCATCGTAGGCTTCAAGATCACGACGGTGTTGGGCAGTATGACCCTCTGCGGGTCGGACCATTTCACTTGTTAGGAGTTCCATTTGTCCTCCTTCATCCAACAAGTATCGGATTTTTCTATGCCACACATCATAGTTTTTCCCATCAAGTTTGTCACCCTTAGTGAGATTAGCAATCACATTTTTTCTAGCCATTTCTACGCGTTTATTGGACAAAGATAGACATTATTATTATGTGTAAATTCACTATATTGTCCCAAAATCTAATTGATAAAATCATATCTACGTACAAATTCGAGATCAAAAATTTCGCTAAGCTCATAATCATCACCCAAATATGCATTTCAATATGACGTCTATTAATTAATTTTGGACTACTAAATATTGGCAAAGCACATAACTTAATCCAATAAAACCACTTGGAATCAACCAACATATGATGATAAGATATTTATCAACGCAGATAAATAAGCTTGATATAAACAAAGTATATCATGTGAATAAAAAAAAAGTTAGGAGTAACTTGTTATTTATTTTCATAGTACCTTATTCATGAAATTATTTTTAATTAATAAAAATAAAGCAAAAATATAAAACATTTTGAAAACAAGAAAATGCATCTTTGGATTCTACCAAAATTCCAAAGATTACACAAAGTAATATATATTTTTGGAAACACATACACTAAGTATTTTTCTTGTGTAGGATACGTATAACCAAAAAATTAATTAATACATTCATATGTATAACTTGTGATTAAACTAACATGATTCAACAAATTAATCATAATTAAAATTATTAATATCATGCATGTTATATTTATATGAAATTAATTAAATCAACCATAAAGGTGATGATTCCACATAATTAATTTTAGGTCGTAGTCCTTTCAGGCAAAGACCGTTTAGTCCATAGTCCATTGGATGGTCGGTGCAATGCCAGAAATTGGAACACATTGAACCACAAAGGTGATGGCTCCACATAATTAATTTTAGGTCATAGTTAGTCATATATAACTAATATACATGTAAGTCGATCAAATCGAATGCGGAAGCGGGTAACTAATTCATACCTTGTAATCGCTCCAAATGCGGATGAATTAGAACCGGTGGATCACTTGCGTTTCACGTTCTTGAACCTTTAAACTCGGCGGTGAGTAGGTGCCACAAAAATGAGCACAAACTATGTTTCCAAAAACTAAATACCGTATAGAACTTCAACTTCTTCTCCAAAGGACACTAAGGGATTTTGGTAATTCTACAACTAATATTTGAATACTAGAAGACTTTACTGGCTAATTAGAATGCTCACGTATATACTCTCTAGCTAGTTTGATTAGTCTTCATACTTAGCTTATTACTTGCTAAACTCATTTCTTTCTTACTTAGTTTTTTTTTTCTCTCTCAACATATGAGAATTATGAGTTTGTTTATACTTAAATTACAAGCATGTACTCTTGGCAAGTGTCAAGCTTTTGGGAGCAAAAATCAAACACATATCACAAGTTCTAACACTTGTTAGCATTGAGTAGACACATGGAGTAAGTGATCAAACACTTGTTAGCTAGTTGGAAAAGGATTTTTCCTTTGACAAAGTCAAGCATATGATTTTATTCTTCCACCTAAGATGGACTTTGGGCATGTACACACATAATGGGTGCCCAATTTCTAACAGATATAAATCAATCTTATCACCAACAGAACCCACAAAAGTCTGATCGCACAAATCCTAAAACAAGAAAGATAAACTAGAAAGGAAATACGAAAATGAACTTAAAACAAACTTAAGCAAACTCCTAGCTAGATCTCATTAACAACAAGTAGACAGAAATATAGCTTAAATAAACCTTAAATCTACTGATAAAAAGTAACCATAAATAAACAGTGCACTAACAAACCCTAATTCATTGCACCTTCCAGTTACTCTCATCCAAATAACCATGATGGTCAACTGCTGGAGTTAGCTCTCAACCTTTGAATCTCTTGCTTTGCTGCAAGTAGTTCACTGTTTCTATCAACAAGCTCACTTACTGCAAGGCGGTGTTGTCTGTTCAACTTTGATGTGGATTCAAGGAACTCTTGAATTACATCGGCTTGTTCTTCAACATGGGGTCTCGAAATTTATGTTAGCTTGCACACAGATGATATAAGAAAGGCATCAGTTTTTGAAGTAAGTGAGCTTTCTTATAGAAACAGTGAACTACTGGAGTAACGGCCAACCAGATATAATAGCAGCTACAACAGTTCCGATAAACAGAAACAAATTTCAATATGTAGTACAGTCTCCATTCTTGGTTGCTCACCTTTGTTTCGAGTAGTTCTTTTACTTTAGTATGACGATCAGCAAAACCAATACTGAGCCCCAAGCAGCTAAAAGTTCCAAGAACAGTTAAAATCAAGAAGAAACGAGCTAAGTTCAGACCTACTTTATTGGTTATTGCCAGCTTTCTTGGTGTGTTATTGACATTTGTTAATTGATTTTCTGTATTGTTAACGACCTGGGTTTTTGCCATTATTGACGGTGAGTAAGAAGTTTTTTCTGTTGAGAGAGTTAAGAAAAGGTAAGTGGGTGGTTTTTTTTCTATCGAGAGAGTTGAGAATGTGGTGTACTACTGGAGTGTGCCCACACAGCTGCAGAGAGTTCGAAATTTATACCAACAAAACCCTAAATTCTCTATATAATAACATAGTTTTTGAAGCGTTCTCATTCACCGGAGCTCCATGTTCACTAGATCTCCACGTTAATTCTCGCTTCTGGCTGATTCTGGCCCAACCAGTTTTTTTTTTTTTTTTTGGACTACTTATTAAATTTAAACAAAAAAAAATCAGGAAAATATTTTTTTTGCCAATAGTAAGATAGTTAAATCTAAAATATTTTTTTTTCCAAATCAGGAGAATCTTTTGGGCCCACAAAATATTATTTGGCCAATCACATTTTAGAAAATAATTACCTCAATTACTATAACAAAACAAATATAAACAACTTGAACATTACCAAAAAAAATATGATTTCATCATGATAAAATTAAATATGCAATGTTCATCGTGATATCATCATAAAATTAGATCAATCATATGAATTAAAAAAAAAAATCCAATGTCCAATGTCCTTTTACAGTTTTTGTAATAAAATCTGCCTAATTAACAACTCCAAACTACGGGTAAAAGAAAATACTTGCGATTAATTTTTTTGGAAGCTAACGAATAATTTATTCACGGTGATTATACTTCCAATGAAGAAAAACTTAAAAAAAAATAATTAAATTAATCGTGGGTAGTAACCTTTCGATCGTATAATATGTCTCTCTTGCGAACAACTTTATTGTTGATCCTGTTTGCATAAAACAAAATTACAAATCATTAAAATTTGAAACAGAAAAAATGGGAGAAAATATTGATTAGCATATAAAAAGTCGAGCAAAAAAAACAATGACTAGTAAACATCATTTCCACGTTACTTTTCTTAATTTTATTAGGACCATAATTAAAAAAATGATATAAACTCGCTTATAAAAATAACGACACGTATTAGGTGTCGTTATTCAAAAGGGGTTGGTGCCCAAAAGGTTACCACTAAAAACTCTGAATTCTATCTAAAAAAAAAAAACTCTACTGTGAATAGATATAATAAATGTATTATAGATTTAATACAAAAAAAAAAAAATTTAATTAAATAAGGTGGATTTTTTATTTTGTTATATTTTGATATGCCCCAGATTTTGTATACTAAAATTATTGAAAAACAATACATTCCATAACAAAACAAAAAAATGACGATAATCTAAAATATTTTCCTAAATTTGCTCAATAATGAAAAGATTTCCTAAATGGATCCACAAAAAGAAAAAAAAAAAAACTCAAATATAAAACAATGTGCTAAAAAGTAAAACAAAGTTGTCTATTTTAGAAAGAATAAATCTTTGCACATTTTCTTGGTTAATATAAGATATTAATTCTCTTTTATTACGATGATCTAAAATATTAACAAAAAAAAAAAAAAAAAAACAAAACAAAGTTGTCTTTTTAGAAAGAATAAATCTTTGCACATTTTCTTGGTTAATATAAGATATTAATTCTCTTTTATTACGATAATCTAAAATATTAATACATTCCATAACAAACAAAAAATGACGATAATCTAAAATATTTTCCTAAATTTGCTCAATATTGAAAAGATTTCCTAAATAGATCCACAAAAAGAAAGAAAAAAACTCAAATATAAAACAATGTGCTAAAAAATAAAACAAAGTTGTCTTTTTTAGAAAGAATAAATCTTTGCACATTTTCTTGGTTCATAGATTAGGCATTGCTATTCAAAAGGAGTGGGAGCCCAGCTTGTCGCTAGGTTGTCTACCAAAAGTTTGTAATTTATCCTCTTTTATTTTCAAATATAAGATATTAATTCCAATTATAATTTGACTCAATAACCAAATACGGCAATTTAACTATGATGACTAAAATTATAGTAAATAGTTTTAGATTTTGATATTAACTTAATTTCTAAAATAATCTTTTTATAGTTGCTCGCTTCTCTCTATATAAGTTCGAGCAAAAGCGGAAACCCAGACCCGTTATTTTGCGTTGTTTCTTTCTTCTTTTCGTAATTTTATTTTATTTTTTACAAATGGTTTTTATGTTTTATCGAACCTGTGTTTAAACGGTTCTTTATCTGATCTATAAGTTTATCGTAAGTTTTGTAGGCAACCTCTCGATTATTGTGATTCACACTGTGTCTTCTTGCAGGTAACCTCAAATAATTGTTAGGTTTTGATTATTTTTTTTTTTGTAATAGTTGGTGATTTTTCTCACGTTTTCTTCTTCCTATTCACATTTTTTTCATATTTTCATTTGGGAGCTCTACCTGTTCTTATATTGTTTTGTTTTTTTGGTAGGCAGAAACATTATTTTTCTTATTATTGTTGTTGCTTCTTTTGTTTTTCAGTAGTAACTCGATTTTTGTTAATTTTTAGCTTTTTGAATTCATTGTTTGTTGTGTAGAATTAGCTTTCGTTTGTGTTTCTCATGCCCCTTTCCCTGCGTAACATGGAAAGTTCTTCTCAACACCAAGATCATAGCTGCTATCGTTCTAATAGGAACCTGATAAAATCTTGATAAATATGGTAATTTCCTTGCTTTTTGATTAATTAAGTTGTTAAATTAACAGGTGATTTAATGTGACATGTTGTAAATTATAGAAGTTTGAGAATCATTGTTTCGTGATTATGTTTCTTATATATATATAGAAGAAATTCCAAACAGAGAAGGAAAATATATTGGTATTATTCCATAGGTTTATTGATGGAAGGGAAAGCATGGCGTTTACCATCGGTAGTGCATTTCTGAATACCTGCTGATATTTACTTAAAAATAAACGAATAGTGATATGATTGCTTCCATCCCAGGTTGGTCTCTTTTTTTCCTTTACATATGGCCCTTTACAGTGTTAACAAAAATATCTGACGCTTTAGACATTTTGTTGATTTTTTGTAAAATGTAGAATCTTAACTCTTTTCTGCCTGGTGAAACTGTAGATATTTCAAGCTTCAAAGTAATTTAGACTTGGTTTGTAGTTCACTCATGAAGGTAAGCAACCATCACCCAAGTTTTTCCATACAATCGTAACTTTATAAGATATTTACCATCTAAAAGAAAGCTCCAGCTAGAAGCATAAAAGCGGCTTTAAAATCTCTGCACCAAAATGCAAATGTTGTTTCAGATGAAATGTTTCTTTTTATTTATTTATTTTTGAGCTAATTTTGTTGAATTGTTTATACGTATTCAGGCAGTGGTATATTGGATCAAAGTGTCGTCTGGGAGAATTAATATATGTGGAGAGGCATATATCCAACTAGCACTGAGCACCGAACCTGCAGTATAAGGGGTTTACAACTGTTTTCTGTGTCAACCTTCTGCAAATACATGATCCTGTAAGTTAATATGAGTATTTGTCTATTAAATTTACCCGAAAAAAAATCTAGATGTGATGCTTTCAATCCACTATGCGCTGGTGTAAATGCATCGATAATGAATCAATAGTTTCTACTTCCAACCCAATATTGCAAAGAGACAAACGCTAAGGTGAGGGCATCGAGATAGCCCATATGGTAAACTGGAGGGAAACCGATGCAAGGGTTTGGATGGCTTACGATAACAACTTTCACCATTTTTGTTGAATAATAATATTGATGACTTATTCGTATTTTCATGAAGTATGTTGGCTCTTAAATTCTTGTTTATTATGCCGCTTTTGGGAGACATTCGAAACACACCATAAATCACTCTTGGAAAAATGATTGTTGGTTAATATGATTTAGTCCATACTGTCAATTTTGCCATATACTTTTTCCTTTAATAATTCTGGATTAGCGATTGGAACAAGAAACTATTTAGATCATACCATTGATGATAAGTGAGAAAAGTTTGTTTGTTTTGAGTACATGTTCCTAACGACATATGTGTTATCTTTATTTAATCCTTTGACACAGACGAACACTTTATAGCAAAAGTATTTACATGAAGCTAGTAGAGATATCTTGGGAATGATGTGCAAGGTTTTCCTGTGTAAAAGGGTTTAGTGACGCCTGATCTAGTTCATCTCTTTCTATACAGACAAGGGGAAGACATGTTTTTGTGACAAGGTTATTACAAATAAAACGTAAATTCATACAAAATATTCCAGAAGCATCAATAGCTATTTGTCTGCTTATCCAGTTAGAGTCTCCATGGGCCCACCACACACGTGTGTATGCGGTTTTTACCTGGTTTGCAATCATGGTTCGTATAGAACCACTGATATATATATATGTTTTGGTCCTAGGGTGACGTCATGGATGATGTAATAGTCCCAAAAGGGTATTTCTGCCACTCCAAGATGACAATTACATCATCCATGAGGTCACCCTAGGACCAAACCATAATTTTTAGGACCAAACTATAATATATTTTTTCAAAAAGGACCAAACATACAGTTGATTGAGTCAACTAGACTAGACTCTCTAAAATATATTATTACTAGGACTAGATGGTATTTCCTACTTTTTAATACTGATGGAGGCGATGATCAAAGAATATGGTAGTATGGTGATACTTTCTCGGTTGCAGGTTGTTATGAGTCTTTAGAGGATGATGGTCTCATTTCTTTTCCCTATAGAAGTTTGTGGAATCCAAAAATCCCAAAGAAAGTTATATTTTTTGTATGGTGTCTATGTTACGATGCTGCACCTACAATTGATAAGCTAAAGAGGAAAATTGTGGTCAATGGTTGTCTATTATGCAAATGAGACGCTGAGTCAAATCATCATGTCTTCTTACAATGCCAGACAACTAGGGATATTTGGTTATACTTTTTGAAGGGCTACCATTTACAATAGGTTTTTCAGAATTCTGTCAGGCAAAGCTTGTGGGAATGGAACAGAAGTAAATGAGATAATTTATCTCGAAGAAGAAAATTTTGGGACCTAATACCATTCGCCATTTGGTGGGCTGTATGGATCGAGAGAAACAAAAGAGTCTTCAATGGAAAATATAAAAGTTTAGATGAAATTATTGACAATGTCAAAATTTTCACATATAACTGGTCTGTCAGTTCTAATATTTTTGAGGGAGTCTCCATAAGTCAGGTCCTAAGTAATTGGGAAGCTATGCTTGGTCCGATGTAATAAAAGCTCTACTATAATTGAGCTTTGTACTCTTTTATTTTCTGTAGAACACCAAACTCTTATTGGTGTTACACGCTTTTCAATCTATTGCCCTTTTTGCGTAAAAAAAATATGAATGGTTGCGCTGAAAAAGGAGGAGGAAAAGCGAAAGAGATTTTCAAGCAAACTATACTACTGTACATTAACATCAATTCAGAACTATAGCAATCTAGAGAAATCACTTGACATTCAAGATGTTCTTGCTCGCCACCATCATCTTATCCATGAGGGGCCTAAATTTGAAAATACATTGTTTTGGTTTCATTTGCTTCGTTATTGTTTTGTTTTTCAGCTTCTCATGATATTAAAGTTCATGTCCTTTGTTATTGTTTTGTTCTTTCTCGACACCATAAGTTTTACTTTTTGGCTCACTTTTCATTTTTCGAGGTGTTAGAAAATACGAATTCTTCTTAATGAACTGCAGTATAACCTCAGGAGTTGAGTTTAGCTTGGTGAATTCGTACTTTCTTTGAACCACTTTGAATCTGACTTTACTTTAAAATTGATATTTTTCAAAGTCTTATTAGGAAATTTTGGCGAATGTGGTCTTTTAGTGCCAGTAGATGGTCCAGCTGAGTAGACTTTATGTTATAAGGTCGTAGTTGTAGGTGTGATCAGGTTGTCCTATTCTCTCCTGGCCCATTTTCCTGCTTTATTGTAAACCTCTTCAAGAGAATACATGATTGAGACAATGAAGAAATCCATGATCTTTCCCCTTAGCAAAGTATTTTTTGAAAAATACACAAAGGAATTTCTATTGTGTGTTCTTAACAGGCGTTGTTGTATCTTTAAACCTTTTGAGAAAGTCTGTGAAGATTTCATCTTCTATTTGGGTAACTCTGGAAACACCTTCAAGCACATCAGCTTGTCTGATGTTACAAGATTAGTTTTGTATGAACAACTCCTTAATGTTATGGAACGTCTGAACTTATTTTGATGGTAGACATCGAAACCAAGTTAAAGTATCATCTGCGAGACTGGTTGGAAAAAAGCGTCCCATGATCAGAGTGTTCTCGAGTTACATAGCCATTTGTTTCTTATAGTAGAATGCGTGCTCGTTAGAATCAATATCTCTTTTGAAGCATCTGAAGTTGGAAAGGTAAAATTTCTCAGGTAGTTTACACTCTCTCATTTTATTTTGAGAGTGGGTCATCTTTAAATGTATAAGTGGGGATCAGCCTTTGGCCTTCTGATCAAAAAATTTAAATATGTCTTCTTGTTCCTTAAATATCATCTTCATTTTAAATCCAACTAACTCCTGGACTGTGTTTAAAGTAACAATTTGACCTGGTTCCAAGATTTCAATTCTCGAAGTAGATAGGTATTGGTTGGTCTTCGAGTTGTAGTTTCCCCGAATCGCTTTTTCTCAGTTGCTCTTGTTATCTATTCAGTGAAGACATAGTTGGTTGCAGAGATATGTTTATTGCTGAAGATAGTTGAGCTCAAGTAATAGTTGGAGCGGTTGTAGTCGGTGCTGGAGGAGTCATTTGATTGACTCTTTCAGTCATAGTTGAAATCGACTTTAACAACTCTTGACACATGTCATGCGGTATTTTCACAATTGGTGGATGTGATCAACAGAGCGTGAGAGATTTATTTTCTATTGTTGTGGTATAACTACTGGCCCAACCAAAACAATAATTGGAATACCATCTGGCTCTAAGATAGTTGATGGTGTAACAGGTGTTTCACCTCGAGGTGTTTTTCTCTTATGCCGAGTTCGAGCTGGTGAGTTTACTCAACCTGTTGTAGACTTTTGCGTAACTGGAGTTATCACCTATTGGATAACTGAAGATGTATATGTAGTTGCCCGACATGGTGAATTCACCATAGGTCGAGGTGGTAAAACTCTTATTCGTATTGGAGTTGTCATATTTCTTGTTTCTACACAAGATGACAAACAACACGTGAAATTTCATATTTGACAGTTGATAATCGATCTTTTAGATCTGAGATTATTATTTATTTTCAAAAGAGAATTTTCACAAATGAAGCTTGTTTGTATCAATGAGTCATGCATATTTTATGTTTTTTTAGTTCATATATTGATATTTTACCAGATCAAGATGAAAAATACGTTATTATACAAAAACTTTAAATTTCTTCTTCGAAAGATTTTTACTACTCAACCAACTGGCATTAGCCCAGTTGGCCAGGGGTTGGGCTCCCAACCTATAGGTTGCGGGTTCAATTCCCGTGTTGATCGTGTCAAAAAAAAAATCTTGTTACTTAGATCTGGAAACTTATAGATTCGGAATACTCATTAAAGCTACGTCGGTTAAAGTTATGATAAGTAAATATTTTATGCTTAAAAGATGCATGTTTAATTAATCAACTTAGATCTATATGACTAACATGTAAGATACTGGTAATAGAAGATAAGATCGGTTAAAATCTGTTAAAGATATGATAAAATCAACATGATTTCATGTAATTTTAAGCCAAAAGAGATAATTATATGAGATATTAAGCATTCGAGGTGTCAAAATTACGAGAATATAAAGATAAAGTTAGTAATTATCATTAGATTTAGCTAATTGATGCTCTAATTTGAGATAAAAGATAAGATGCAGACTGATCACTACAGCTCAAGATGAGAGATAAGAATATGCTTAATGCAAATTTTGCTTAGATGATATTAATAGATATAATAGATAAGATAATTGTTTTCAAGATCGATCTATAAGTAGATTAAGCTAGAAATGATATGATCATGATTGCATGTCGATTTTAGACGAGATTAAGATGCATATGAAGAAATTAAGTATGTATGATCATTAATAACATTCGGATTCATGATTTGAGATCAAAATAATATCATTTGTATGCAAGTTTTCATAGAAAATTCATTTTTCAACCAAATAAAGGATATTATGCATCAGAATTAAGATCTAGCATGGGATTATGATGAAAAAAATTAAAATTATGATGTATCCCTAATCGGCGCCAAATAAGATGCATATTTTCCTATCATGGAGATACGTGCTTACGCAAGATTGAGATGTGATTATTAGTCTAAATTTATCTCCTGACTTGATCTGATTATCGATCTTTGTCTATAGTTACTTAATTCTTAGTCCAATTAGGGTTTACCGAGTGATTATCTTTAGGTCGATAACATTGAGTTTTAAAGGAAAGTAGGAAAGAGAACAGATAAAAGATAAATCTTATTAATCAAGTTAGACTGAATAATATTTCTTGAATTACAAGTGAGGCTTCTTGGACTTATGCACAATTCGTCAGCGTATGAATCATGCTAAGATTATGTCTAATGGAGACCACTTGTGTATACCTGGAGGTGACATCATGATCAACTGAGACTTGCTTAGTTAGTAAGTTAGTTGATCGACCTATGATCTTCATTATCTCTCGATCTTCAGGTCTTGACTCTAACAGCCTTGGCCTTGCCTTCGCTTATTTCTCCAAAACTCATATTTGGCACGTGTTATGATACTAGTTTTCTCGTTCTCATTCTTTGTTGACTCATTATCTTGATTCGTACTCGGAAATGAGCACTTATCATCTTTGACTCGACTTGAGATTTTTGTCCGCACCGAGTTCACATTTGTTAGTTGTTGGTAGATACTATATCTTGTCATATACATATATAATTACGAGTAACTCGTAGATATTGTGAACCCCAGATATAGCTAGATATTTTCTTATTTTATATAGCCGTTGATGGGTATTTAACTCTCATTTTTTGTTTTCTTCCTCTAAAAATAAAATCTCTAAATCAAATTTTGATACAGTAGCTATTAGTAAAAATCTCTTTATTTAGACTTTTATGATCAAGGTTGCTTTAGATTTAAGTTAAGGTAGCTTTATATCAAGCAATCAATATTCACCGTTAGATGAAAACTTGACTTGAGATTAAATAATATAATATGCACCCTGTTTAGGATGAACCATAACTGACCCATGTATAGTGACTTGTTCATGAAAGGTTATCCGAAACTAGCCATGCGAACTATAAGCTTAACCGGAATTTAATCTTGAGTCACAACCATAGGTTATAATGTGATCAAGCTATGTCTAGATGTGTTTTTTTAGAAGCGTTGTTCAAAAATCGATTATCTAATAAAAATAATTCTGATACATCTGAAAATGTTCGACATGGTAAGTATGTGTACCTGGTACATGTACTTACTTCTAGTTCGTTAGTCATTTTTTCATGGTACATGTACCGGGTTTGTATACCCTTAAGACAAAACGAGTTCAGGAGTCCACCGAACTTTTTTGGAATGCATACTAGGTATGTGTACCATCATGTGTTCACTAGTCAACAGACTTTTCCAGGTTTGCATACTTGGTATGTGTACAAAAAGTCGTTGCCGAACTATATCTACGCCGACACGTGTACTGGGTACATGTGTTACGGCTCCAGACCTATAACAGTTGCGCCAATATCTAAGTTGGTACATGTACTGTCCTTTATCCAGATTTACAGTAGTTCTATATCCCTCTAATAATCAATTTAAAACATTCCTGAATAACATCAATGACACATATCACTTTCCAGACTATTTTCAAATGATTAACTTGAATCACGATTTAGGTCATAAACAATAAATTGTTCTTAACCAAATTCATCAAGTATGAACAAATGTTCTTAATCTTAGTCAACATATTTCGAGAATAATTAACAACATAAACTTGTATTGAAATTTCTATTGTGCATGTAAAGTCCAATTTATTCATGCGACATAGTCTCATAGACATAAAGGTGAAAACTTGAGTAATAGGTGGTTCAGTCTTCACTTAACTTTTGTTGATGAAGTTCTCCAAAAGCTTCGGTTGATCTTCGCCTTCAAACGGTAGAACGCAGTGATATCTGGTACTCAACTACACACTTCTATCCTAATCCGAGACTTGACTAAATGTAGACTAGAAATCAAGATATAGTTTTGATCAACTAAATTTGACTACAAGCTTGAGATAGAAACACTTGTGGGTTTGATCGAACAATTCTCTAACAATCTCCCCCTTTGTCAATTTTAGTGACAAAGCTATCAATACATATGGATTACAAAGTAAATCTTCAAAACTCTGGAATCTGTCATGCTTGATTTCTTTGGTTCTCAAACTCCTTGAATTCTTTGTTACTTCAAGTTGCCAATGATTCTGAACGTGTTCAACTCATCATCGTTGTTGTTGAAGATGTATCAATAACAACTTTGAAAATAGATATTCTAAATCATTGTTATACAGAAACATAGTATTATTATCTTCTCCAAAGTTCGAGTGTATCACAACTTTGAAGTAATACTACGGTGATATGATTCTCCCCCTTAGTCAATACTTACATCTTTTGCATAATATGTGAAACCAACATGAGTGACCTTACTTTAATAAAAAGAAGGATTTTTTAGGAAATTTTAATAAGATGACAACAATTCCTTAAATGGAACTCAAGTTTTATTGCGCAAAAGATATGAAATAATTCAGGGGCAATGCTACTAAATTGATTTAATGAACCAAAACAACACCAATAGACTTCCGAAGGTGTTGAAACTTTGCGGTGTATAGAGGTTTGGTGAGAATATCAACCAATTGTTGTTCCGATGACACAAACTCTATGTTGACAATACCATTTTCAAAGAGATCTCTTATACAATGGTATCTTATGTCAATGTGCTTTGTTCTTGAGTGCTCAACGAGATTCTCAATAATTCGAATATCACTTGAGTTATCACAAAAGATTTTCATTGTTCCAATATCGATTCCATTGTTAGTAAGCATTTGTTTATATCCATAAAAGTTGAGTACAACACAATACTGCGGCAATGTATTCGACTTCACATGTCGATAGAGATTGTGAGTTTTGTTTTCTGATATGCCAAGCAACAAAATTTAGCCCTACATAATAGAATCCTCGTGATGTACTTTTTCTATCATCTACACGATCCGCATTAGAATACGTTATAAGATCAATATTAGTATCAAAAGTATAAGAGATACCATAACCGATAGTATGTTGTACATATGTTATGATCTGTTTAGTAGTTGCAAGATGGTATTCTGTTGGATTAGCTTGAAATCTAGCACAACAACCAACATTAAAGGAGATATATGGTCTTGTTGCTGTTAGATATAAAAAACTTTCAATAATGGATCGATATAGTTTTCGATCAACATTAACACCTTTCTCATCTTTGTACAACTTTCATGTTGTGGGCATATGAGTAAGTTTAGGATTTCCCTTCACAAGGACAAATTTTTTAACAAGATCCTTGACATACTTTTCTTGAGAAATATAGATTCCATCCTTATGATGTTGAATTTGTAGACCCAAAGAATCTTAATTCCGTAACATTGCTCATCTCGAATTGTTTCCCAAACGAAGTTTAAAATTCTTTGGCAAGTTTTTCAGATGTAGATCCATAAATTATTTCATCTACATAGATTTGAGAAATAAGGACATCCTTTCCACTCCAATTGGTAAACAGTCTTACCTGCTCCACCTCTTGAGAAACAGTGTTTCATACCATGCTCGAGGTGCTTGTTTTAATCCATATAATGCCTTATTCATCTTAAAGACATGATCTGGATATTATGGACTTTCAAAACCTTTAGGTTGAGCCACATAAACTTCTTCCTTTAAGCACCCAAATAACTTAATCTTGAGAAAAAAAGCATGAGCCAATAACGACTCATATGGACTCAAGGTGTGCAACTGGAGTAAAGGTTTCGTCAAAGTCGATGTTTTCAATATGTGAATACCCTTGAGCGACAAGTCTTGCTTTATTTCACCACTGTATCGAATTCATCTGACTTGTTCTTAAATATCCATTTTGTACCAACAATATTGATATTATAGGGACAATGTACGAGTTTCCATACATTTTTCTTTCAAACTGATTTATCTGTTCATGCATAGCGGTCACCCAAAAGGGATCACCGAGAGCTTCATCAACGTTTTTGGGTTCTACTTGCAAGAGATAACATCCAAAATTGCAAATATTTCGAAGTTGATTTCTCATCTTAGCAGTGGATTCTCGTACCTTCAATAGTATTCTCAATACCATGATTCCTCCGAACCCACAAGTGTCGTGGAGTGGCACGTTCAACATGAATACCTGTGTAGATATTTTTCTCCTCGTCACCGTAAATATCAGATCGGTAACTGTTGGGTACAACTTCCACCAATTGTGGAACTTCTTTGACTTTCTTAGTTGTCTCCAAGGAAGGTAACTCAATAGAGAGTCATCATGACGAAAATATTTCAAATCGTCAATGATAACATTTGCCTGCCCATCATAACATTAGCTCGATATTGTTTACTCTAAAACCACAACTGTCAGATGCATAGCCAAGGAAAATACATTTGTCACTTTTTGATCAAATTTCCCTCTTTGTTCTCGATCCTTGAGAATGTAGCACTTACTGCCAAACACACGTAGATAGTGTAAGTTAGGTTTCTTATCATACCATAACTCATATGGAATATTTAGTGTTCGTGAGCGTAAATACACACGATTGAGCAAGTAGCAGGTTGTAAAAACATCTTCTCCCCAAAATTTTAGAGGTAAGTTTTTGTTGTGGAGCATTACCTTGGTCATTTCATGTATACCTATATTCTCCCTTTCTTCAACTCCATTAGCTTGTGGAGTTATAGGTGGTGAATATTGTTGAATAATAACCATTTGGTCACAAAATTCAAACACTTTAGTGTCCTTGAATTCATTCCATGATTGCTCCTAATTTTCTTTAGTTTGCGACCTTGTTCATTATGGATTTTATTAACAATAATTTTGAACTCACTTAGGGTTTCATTCTTTTGTGCCAAGAACGCCACCCAAGTAAATCCGGTGTAATCATCGACCATTACCAAAACATATTTCTTCCCTCCAACAGTAGGTAGTTGAATGGGTTCAAAAAAATCCATATGAATTAAATATGGAGCCTTGGTGGTAATTTCTCGAGATGATTTGTGTAGAACTCTTACTTGTTTACCTTCTCGACAATCTCCACAAACACCATCGATCTTAGCATTGATTTTGGGAACATCTTTGATAAGTTCTTTGTTAATGATCTTGCCAAGAAGGAGATAATTGATGTGACCAAAATGCTCATGCCAAAGATGCGTAGATTCCACCTTAGTCAGATTAAACTGAGTATCCAAAAGATAACAGTTATTTTTTCCATGTATTCCCCGAAAAATTGCTTTTTCAGACTTATCTTCAATGTCATGTCCTTCAGCACTGAAGATAACTTATGGCCTTTGTCACAAATTTGAATAACAGAAAGAAGATTTGCAGTTATACCTTTGACGTAAACTACATCATGAATTTCTGCCACGCCAGGAAGTTTGGTCATTCCTGTTTTGCTAATGTAACAATAATTTCGGCCTCTGAATGTCACATGTACTCCACTAAAGTCACTCGTATTCACGAACCACGGAAGGGCACCTGTCATATGCTGGCTACACCCACTGTCAAGAAACCATTGAAAGGGTGATGTTAACTTTAAAGCAAAATCTCTCATACTAGCACCACTGTTCTTAATGTGTTGTTAGATTTGTAAGACTTGTAAGGTTAGAAAAAAGTTTTCTAGCTTTATTGTTAAGAATACTTGTAACCTTTGATTTCTTCCTGAAAAGCTTACATGTATATTGATAATGATTGGAAGCACCACAAAATATTTAGGAGCCAACAATTTTTGAAGTACCATTACTAGACTCTTTCGAACAAACATGAGTCGCATCGGTTTTAACACAAATTAAGCCTCGTTTTATCTCTCCGATAAATCAATAATTATTTAGACAAGAATTAAGAGAATCACTCATATCCTTGGTAATATTTGAGGAATTTTTAACAGATTTCGAAATCCCAAGAGTTTGTGCAAGAGCAGATTTTGGATCAACTAACTTTACAATGGTCCCTTTATTAATTTGAATATTATCATCCAATTTTAGCTGGAGAGTTCATAGTGAAGTATTTCGATTTTTCTTATCAATCGATGTTTCTCATGATAAAGTTTTTCGATCATCTTCTTCAGATCACAACCAAAATCATCACCGATAGATTCTATAGCACACTTGGGATCTGGTATAGTCTGAGCTGATGATACGTTATTAGAGATAACACTCCTGTCCATATAGTCAGATTGTTTCAAACACAGACTTATTAGGTCTTTCACGTGTTTGTCTGCTCTGACACCAATTGAAAATGCAGGTATCAAAACACACCACCAACTTTTTTCTTAGGAAACCCGTATGGACCAAACTCAAATACAATTTCGAGAGTTACAACTTAATGAATCTCAATTAGGAATTATATGAAGAGTTTATATCTCTTTCTCTCACAGTCAATATGTAAACGAAAACAAGTCCGTGAACCTGATTATACCGTGAGAGTTCTTAGACGATTCCAACAATAATGATGGACGTATCTACTTTGATTGATTTACGTACAACTTGTGATATTTCAATTATAAAGATAAACAATATAATGCGGAAAACGAAATAACACAGATACCAGAAATTTTGTTAACGAGGAAACCGCAAATGCATAAAAACCCTGGTACCTAGTACAGATTTGAACACCAAACTGCATTAAGCCGCTACAGACTCTATCCTACTATCAAATCTTGGACTGGAATGTAGTTGAGACCGATTCCACCATCACCATAATTTAGTTCTGTCGCGCTCCTTACTCCTCTTGAATATCGCAAGACTACATGCAATTGATTCCCTTAGCTGACATCATTTACAGCCTAAGAGTTGTTTCGACTCAATTGAAGATTTTAAACCAACCTACCTCCCACAGATAAGTCTATATGTGATTTCCATTATGATAAGAGATCAAGGTGAGATGGGAAATCATTTTCAATAGACAAAGTCTAGCAAACCTCAAATCTGGTACTTGCGACTCCCGAAGAGCAGCCTAAATTATAATTCACCTCACAAGTAAAACCTACTCCGATTACAACAAAAATAGTTATAGAGGAATATACTTGTGGAATCACAAAGTCTGAGACGAAGAAACTTTGTGATTTCTATTTATCTTGCCTGATCGGAGTGAGACTCAACAATCAGTAGCAAGATCAGGATACACAGACTATCAAGATAAAGATTGTCAGACTTGGCTTCACGAATCCCTAAGTGAAGTCTTTTTAGTCACTAAACCTAAAAAGGTTTGAAGGAGAGGACGGCTCTAGCTTACAACTAAGACACACAAGAATAGTGTCGGGGATTCAAAAATCCCAGTTGCTTGAGGCTCTCCTTATATAGACTTTAAAGATCAATTTTGCTTAAAATTTAAATTAAGGTAGCTTTGGAATCAAGAAATCAATATTCATTGTTAGATGAAAACTTGACTTGAGATCCACATAATATAATATATAATCTAATTAGGATAAACTGTAACCAAGCCGTGTATAATGACTTGTTCGTGAAAGGTTAGCCGAGACTACCCAGACGAACTATATATAATAATTTATGACTTTAATATTGAGTCACAATCATAGGTTATAATGTGATCAAGTATGTCTAGATGTGTTTTTTAAAGAGTTGTTCAAATGTCATTATCTCATAGAAATAATTCTGATGCATCTGAAAATATTCGACAGGGTAAATACGTATACCTGGTACGTGTACTTACTTCCAGTTCGTGAGTTATTTTTTCATGGTACATGTACTGGGTTTGTATACCCTTAAGACAAAACGAGTTCACTAGTCCACATTCGGTATGCATACTAGGTATGTGTATCATCCTGAGTTCACGAGTCAACAGACTTTTTTTAGGTTTGCATACTTGGTATGCGTATAAAAGTCGTTGCCAAACTATAGCTATGCCGGTATGGGTATCGGGTACATGTATTACGGCTCCGTACCAATAAAAGTTGCGCCAATATGTATCAAGATTTACAGTAGTTTTATATCTCTCTAATAGTTAATTTGAAACATTCCTGAATAACATCAATGACACATATCACTGTTCCATGATATTTTCAAATAATTAAATTGAATCACGATTTATGTCATAAACAATAAATTGTTCTTAACCAAATTCATCAAGTATGAAAAAATGCTCTTAATCTTAATCAACATATTTCGAGAATAATTAACAACATAAACTTGTATTGAAATTTATGTTGTGCATGTAAAGTCCAATTTAGTCATGCGACATAGTCTCATAGACGTAAAGGTGGAAACTTGAGTAATAGGTGGTTCAGTCTTCTTTTAACTTTTGTTGATGAAGTTCTCCAAAAGCTTCGGCTGATCTTCGCCTTCAAACAGTAGAACGCAGTGATGTAAGGTACTTTTTTTTTTGCTTGATAATAAACTTTTATTAATAGCCAAAATGAGTTACAAGAATACAAAAATGAGGATCAAATTGATCCAAAAGCTAAAAGAAAATACAAGCTATTTTTGAGCTCAATTATCCAAATCTATAATATTTCTGATGTTCATTTTCTAAGCTCCCTAAGAAAGAAGGTCTATTATAAAAAATTTGTTGTTCTCCTCTTTTCAGCGTGACTCCTCTTTTTGCTTAGGAATCAGCTGAGAAGTTGACCTCTCTATAGCTGTGTATGAACTCCCATTCAGTGACTTTGTAGCATATTTTTTTCCATCTGGAGTAAGCAAAACATGGGACTTTACAGTTTTTGAAAGCCTCAATGACTTCCTTTTAATTTGATCTAAACAGTAGCCTTCTAAATCCATTGTTTATAGCCCATTCACCAACACAAAGTACTGCCATTATCTCTGCATAAAAATTTGTTGCAAACCCCAGCCCTCCTATAATTGCTATCACACACTCTCCTTCATTGTTTCTAGCAATAAAACCATAACCAATTCACCTGGATTTCCTCTCGAAGCACCATCACAAAAAATAAGAAGTTGATCTTTCTGTGGTAACTTGAAAAATACCTCTTGAACAATACATGGTTTTATCTTTTTGCATTTCATTTCAAAGTTTTTTAGTATCTGGAGATCATAAGATGTATTCCACATTATAGCCTTCATTCTCACTTCACACTGTAGTGAGCTTCATGATTCTTGTCTTCAAATTCTGCTCATTGAATGTCTCTCCTTCATATGTACATCTGTTTCTTTGAAACCAAATTTCTTTAAGTGTAATAAAAGTTGCAGTCCTCCATACTTCTTTCACATCAGGGCTTTTATTTTTTGCAGCTTTGAATACTTCATCAAAAGATCTTGGATTTATAAAGCAGAACATGCCACCTAGCCAGTTCCAGATAATTTCACTATAATTACAATTCCAGAGTATGTGTTCAAGTGTTTCCTCGGAATTTTTGCAGAAGTAGCATCTTGAAGCAAGTTGAAATTTTTTGGACTTCATTTTTTCATCTGTTGAGCAAATTCCTCTAACCAATTTCCAGATATTACTTGAGATACTAGGTGTACAAAGTGGTGCCATACCTGAGAAGTCCATTGTAGCTTAGGTTGTTTTGTTCTAATATATTCCACAACTGATGCCACATAAAATGCTCCAGTGATAGTGCCACACCATATTCTTGTCTTTTCATTATTAGTCACCAAAGCTCATTTGCAGTATTTCTTCAGGAATTACCCATTCACCATCCAACAGTAAATCTGTAACCTTCATATTAGGGAATTGTATCATATAAGTATTTTCCGGGAATAATTCAGATAGTGCTTTATCTTTTACCCATTTGTCTTTCCAAACTGAGATATCTTCTCCATCTCCCACTATTCACCTTGTATGGTTTTTACTTCTTCTGCAATCCATTTCAAACATGGAAGGATATAAGATTTTTTATAGTAACCTATCCATTCTCCCTGTTTGGTAATGAATTTTTCTTGAAAATATCTGGCTCATTCTTCATGATCGTTACCGTATTTTTCGATAATAGTTTTATCAAAAAGAGAGCTTTATTTAGTATTTCTAATCTTCTCGCACCTTGACCTCCCTCTGCTATTGGTGTACATACTAGATCCCATTTCAATGTGATGTTTTTTCTTGTTGAAGGATCTCCAGTCCAGAGGAAATTTCTCATTATTCTTTCACACTCCTTTAAAGCTCTTTTAGGCCACTTATAAATTGCCATACTTGTATATTGGGAACTGCAGAGCACATGTTTTACTGAATTAATCTTTCTTGGAAGGATAACAGACTTCCCTTTCCACCTCGCTAGACTTTTTTTGCATTTGTTCCACACAGCTCCAAATATGTGATGTTTTTATGCAACCTGGAGTTAGCATTACACCTAAATACTTATCTGGAAATGCTGATAATGGCATGTTATATTCTGCTGCCGGTTGAGTTTTTCTCAATTCACTTGTCCCTCCAATGAAGCATTTGCTTTTTTCAAGACTGACAACTTGACCGAATAAGCTTGATAATCTTTTAATATGCTTAAGAGTTTTCTAAAATTTCTCTTATCTCCATTACAAAATAGAAATATATCATCAAAGAAAGAATATGTGAGAAGGCCGCACTCCATTTCTTGAAACCATTGGCTGTAGCTGACCATTTTTCACCATTCTAGTTAGTATTCTGCTCAATAGGTCTTCTGCTATTACAAATAGAAGAGGAGATAGGGGATCTCCTTATCTCAATCTTCTCCCTACTTGAAAGTAACCAACATGTTCACCATTTAATAAAACTGATATTCTAGCTGATTTCAATATAATGTGAAGCCATTTGATCACTTGTTCAGAGAACCCAAAATTTCTCATGAACTGGAATAAAAACTCCCAACTAAGAGAGTCATAAGCTTGAGTTATATCTTGCTTTAGACCCATATTTCCACATCTTCTTTTAACTTCAAGTTCATTCACTAATTTCGAGGCAAGCACAATTTGTTATTGAATGTTTCTTCCTTTAATGAATGCACTTGCTTGAGGAGATACAATTTTTTGTATTATACTGCCAAATCTTGTAGTTATAATCTTTGTTATGACCTTGAAGCTAAAGTTCATCAGTCCAATGTGTCTGAACTGACTTGCTTTTTTGGCATTCTTGACTTTTGGCAGTATGAGTAAAAAATTAGCATTATAACCTTGAGGGATAAATCCCCTTCTCCAGCAATACTGCATGGCTCTTGTTAAGTCTTTACCCATTATATCCCAAGCATATCTGTAAAACCAACCAGCAAACCCATCAGGGCCAGGTGCCCTATCTGGATCAAGATCAAAAACTGCTTGTACAATTTCTTCATCTGATGGAACCAGCTCTAAGATTTTGTTCTCCTCATCACTCACTAATTTGGGAATGTCTTGAAATATATATGGTGTAAAGCATACTTCTTGAAATTTAAATTTTTCTTCAAAGTGATTTGTTAAGACATTTGCAATCAAATTTTGATCAACAACTATATTCCCATCTGAGTCTTCTAGTTCCACTATTGCATTCTGAGCTTGCCTTATCTTTAGATTTACATGAATTTTTTTTGAATTTGATGCTACTTCTTTTATCCACCTGACTCTTGATTTTTGCTGAATTATTTCCTTTTGTTGTTCATTTAACATCTCATGAATTCCTCCTGCAGTTGTTAACTTGTTCAAGAGATTGTTATCTTCTGGATTTTTATCTGATAAAAGAGAAGCTTGTAACACATTTTCTTCTGCCTGATGTATGGTACTCAACTACACACTTCTATCCTAATCCGAGACTTGAGTAAATGTACACTATAAATCAAGATATAGTTTGGATCAACTAAATTTGACAACAAGCTTGAGATAGCAACACTTGTGAGTTCGACCGAGCAATGCTCTAACAACGTTCAACATACTTCAATAGATTTTTTAATACAAATTGCGGATCCACCCATATCCAACCCATAAATTCGTCCACCCGTAGATGTTTGACCCGCGAGTGGTGATGGAAAATCTAGCATCCGCCATTTAGATGGACCGAATATATATGGATGGTACCAAATCCACGAATTTTACCTGTTCCCCCCAGAAAGCGGTTCCTACGGAATGAACAAAAGATTTGTTCATTTTGCTCCCATTATGGACTTAACAAACATGAAAAACTATGGGAAAACAATAAAATTGAGGGTTTGTTGAGGTCGGCCGTAGATTAAGCGCGCGCTTGATGTACAACCGCGCGCGCGAATTAAACCAGTTGGCGGGTGATCCAAAGACTCCAGCGTTTAATGTTTGACCGCCCCTTGGATTTCTCTCTCCAAATCTCGGTTATTATATTTAGGGTTTATTATTTATTACTCGGTTATTATATTTAGGAGTAGTTGTTTTATTAGTTAAATAATCAGTGGGACCCAACTTTTATTAAATCACTAGTGGGATCTTGAAATATCAGATTTGTTCATTTTGCGTTGGTTTCCCATAGTGTAAAAACGTGTTTGTTCATCCACGCGCTCAACATTTTTTCTTTATTGATTGCCATAAGAATTGCCCAACTCACACCCCCTACCCTTTTCCACATCACTCACCCCCACCCTTTTCCCCCATGATGTGGCATTCTCTCATTGGTTCCGGAGATAACAAGGGGGTCATTAGTGTTGGGTTCGCCACTAAGGGGAAGACATGTCACGGGGTAGAAATTGGGGGAGCAATTCCGGGGAGTCCAAATTTGTTCACACTCCTCTAACGAGTGTATATTTCACATGTTATGCTGATCGGGTTGTTTATTTAACTGATTGCCCCATTATCCTCCATGTTTAGAATCACGACCCTCGTCACATAACTCCCTAAATTAAATCAACGGTAATGATTGAAATGTGAAATATACACTCGTTAAGAAGTGTGCACGAATTCGGACTCCCAGGGTATAAAGCATTTCCATGAATTGGAACGGTGCAGCCCGTAAAAGAGGTTTCTTGCAGGTTGCAGCAAGTAGGGGCATACGAACAAGAAAAAAAAAGCCCACAACTTTGGTAACC
>JAJJWW010016462.1:0-216288 GCA_023531295.1 Papaver armeniacum | reverse complement strand
GCTTGTTGGTTGATAAACCGAGAGAGAAAGGGGTTCGAATCTGAGAACAACAGGGAGAAGATGGAGATCGAAATGAGTATTCAACAAACCCTTGAGATGAATATGTTGAATTGGTTCTTTGAGCTTCAATTGAAAACCATATAGATGGGTTATTTGATAGATTATTTCAGATGGGTAGAATCAGAGTTGGGGTTTTGATTCATGGTGGTTCTGAGGGGTTTTGAGGTCAGAGATGGAAGAAATCGAACTGAAATTGGGGTTTGATCAATGAAGATAAATGGAGACTTATGGATGGATCAGGTGGTATGGTTTTGAGTCTGGAGTGGCAGGTGATGATTTAATGGAGTGAAGTGTTGGCTGTGCCAGCTACAGATGGTTGACCTGAAGCTGAAATGCTGCTATTGAACTGAAACAAGGGAGAATGATGAACTCAGATGCATATTTGTTATATATGGAAGTGTGATGATGTTTTGGTGCTTTTCTGTGATAGATAAGGGCAATATTGGTTGTCACTGCCAAGGATATAAAATGGGTTTTGGTGGAGCTGGAAATAGATGGAATTGGTGTTGCAATGGTAGTGGCTGTAGATGTGGTTTTGGCCTGGCCTGAGGCATTGTTGCTGTTGCTTGTGGAAGGAGTAGGCTAAGATGCTGCTACTGGGATTGCAGGTCAAAGCGCAAAGCAAATGAAGCCTTGAGCTGCAGCTGTTGCAGGTGAGCAATGTTAGCATGAGAAGCAGGGTGTGCATATGAGCTGTAATATTGGCTAGATAGCGTTGTCGTGCAGCTGAGCAACTACAATGGATGTCGAAGCTACAGGTGATGGGATTGGCAAGTGAGAGTATTGCAGTTGGCTGTGATATTGCAGAATGAACTGGTGCTGCAGTGAATGAGTGCAGCTGGAAGTTTGCATTGCAGGGACTGTTAATCTAATTGCAGGTGGTGGATGATGGAAGTAATGGCGAGAGTTAAGAGTCAGGAGTGTTGGCAGGATATAATGGCAAAGAAGATGCAGAACTGGTGGTGCTGTTGTTGGTTATGGAGTTTTGGGTTCAGGTTTGAATGGATGTTTAAGTTGCAGTGTTCAAATGATGCAGATGGGAGCTGTGTTGGCTTGACAATGCAGTCATGGCCACAGTTTTGTGTGGATTTAGACAGGGAATGATATTGCAGGTTGACTGTTGGATCTTTAGTATGGCAGGAAATACTCAGTGGAGGAATTGCAGTTTGGGTTGTGTCTGATTAGCTTGTCAGTTCCACAAGACTGGCAAGCCAAACATTGAGTGAGATAAAATGGCAGAGAAGAAAGAAACTGAGATGGAGAAAGAGAGTACAACTTGAATCAAGTACATTTGATCTATGGGAGAGCAAATGGAGTTTTATGAGAGATGAGTCTCAATGCAAGCCGGGTGATATGAGTTGTAATTGAAACTGGTTCAGGTGAAGCTGGTTGTGTGCGGAGATGGCGTGGAGGTGAGGCTCGGATGGGCTCAGACTGTAGGTTGAAGCTAACTGCATTTCTGGTGGAGCTATGGTTCTGCCCCGAGCTTGTGTAGGGTGCACTGCTGTGCAGTTGTGGGTTCAAAGTAGATTGGCGCCAGTAAGAGAGCCGCGGTGATGCTGAGAGATACAAGGAAGTTGCATACAGGGATGGCAGTTGCAATTGGAGTTGAGGGCTGGAGCTGGTAATCTGTGCATCTGGTGCTGGGATGCTTCCATTGATGTGGAGAGAAGCACAATGATAGTGTTGCATGAAGTTAAGCCTTGCAATGGCTCGAGCCAGAATCATTCCGACAGTCGAGATATGTGACTCGATTTAACCTATCCGATCGATTCCAACCGACTCACCCGATGACCGACTCATACTGACTGGTGATTGACCGAGTCCTGACTTGCCGACTTTGAGGTTGACCCGCCGATCCGACCCGTTGACCGGTGACCAGGGCGGACTTTGCTTGGCCACACGGGATGTTTTCCTGACTTTTCCGGCTGATTTCCCACAATACCGACTTCCCATGACCGTTTTTGGGTCATATTTTCTACATGGGTTTCTCCTTCTTATGGGCTTGATGGATTTTCATCTAATGGACTTTGAAGACTAGACCTAATTTTAGAAGTTGGAGAAAAGCTATAAAAGGGAAGGTCTTCTACAACTTATAATATATCTTATTCTTGGAATTTTGGAGAGCCGTTTTTGTTTACGCTTCTAGGGTTTGGTTTTGTTCTTCTTCTTCATTATTTATTATTGAATATTGATTATGATGAACTCCATAGCTATGAGTAGCTAAACATCTTATTGGTTATGGGATAAAAGGTTATTTCTCAACATGCTTTTGATTCAATGAATTAGTTTTGTCTCAGTAATTATTGTTTGTGATTCACAATTAATATTGTTATAAGATTTGAAAACTTGTTAGGTTGAGTCCTAATCAATCCGATTTGTGTTCATCTCTAGAGCTATATTAGGTTTTCAATACGAAAACGTTGTTTATCCCCGATTCTAAGTAGCATAATTGTGGTTAGTGCTTGTAGTGATATATCCTACTAGTCACAAGTGAATCATAACTTTTGTTAAAACGTCTAGTGCTTTTACACATTCGCTTGCATTGATGAGTCTTATTCCATAAATCTTAATGCTTTTAGGGAGTTAAACTTAATTGTGCTTTTACACTTTAGGTTGCTTTCTCGAAGAATTCACATATGCATCTTTTAATGTGGTTGTGATGAAAACAGGGAATTAACGGGTTATACTTGCGATCAAGGTATCCTAGGACTTTTAATAAATACGAGATTAAAATACCAATTCTAATCATTGATGAAAATACATGTTTGCGAATGATACTATCCCGTAACCAATATCTTCTCCTTATTGATAATTCGAATTACTTACTTTGCTTTCAATTACCTTTATTGTTTAGATACAACAAACATACCTTGGGTTACTTTAGAAACTGAAATTTTATAACAACGAAAGCCTCTCTGTGGATACGAACTCTTTCTTATCGCATACTATATTTATATTTAGTTGATTGAGAAAGTGAAATTATATTTGACGGATTGACAACCGACCAGTGCTCTGAGTAGATGAGAGATGAGCCTTGTTCATGCCTCGCGGCAGTGATTCTATGGTCTCTTCAGTTTTCATTACAGATTTGAATCCAGGAATTGCTCATCCCTGTTCAAGGTGTATGGGTCTATCTCTGTTTTGATTTTTTTCCAAGAAACAAGCGTTTGTGCTATTTGTCTTTGATCTTTCTTGTGTTCTTTCTGCATTCCTGTTCTTTAGAATAATAGATGGTCTCCTTGTTCCTTTTTGTTTTGACAATCGATTTCAATTTTTTCTTCTTCTTGTTTGCCTTCTTTATAGTCTTAAACCAGGACTAGCAGCAGTTGATGTCTCCAGTTGCCTTTTTACTGATTTAGAAAACTCTCATACCTATATCTCCGAAAATCAAAGCTAGCGACTCTCAACCTGTTTTAGCTTACTAAGATTTTGATCTGGGGACATTTTAGGTGTGATTACTTTCAGTGGCTGAGACGAATATGATCTTTCCAGAATTGTCTCGTCTTTGTTAAACTAGGATTCATATCAGGGATTTAGGTTACGCTCGTGCGATAGATAGGTTATCCTCGGACTTGTTTTCTGTTTTAGTGATAACATGGTGGATATCTTTAATATAGTCTGCATTTTGAATTTGAAGCTGGTATTCGAAATATTTTCTGGTGTAAGTTGATCGTATTCCACCCCGATACGACTAAGCTAAGCATATTAGTTCTACCTGTCATCAGTTTGTTGCTGGTTGATTCGTTTTTTGCATCTTTTTTTATGGAGGTTTATTTTCAGAGTAATTTTTCTTGCCAGGGAATCTCTGCCAAGGCTTTTCCTTTGTTGTTCTAGCTTCTTATTTTGTGTTGTTAATAAGCGGTGCTCTGAGTGGATGAGAGAGGAGCCTCTTTTATGACTCGCGGCAGCAGTTTTATGGTCTTTTGGTTTCTCTTCAATTTTCATTACAGATTTTAAGCCGGCATTTTCATCAATGCAACATGCTGCAGTTTGTGACATACTGCCAAGCATTAACGGACATTGCTATTTGTTTGTTGCATGTGTGATTGTCTTTGAATCTCACATATACATGCGAGTTGCCAGTTTCTACTCCTAGGAATAATAATTATTATACTTTGCTTTTGCTGTCACAACTTTATAAAAATGTGATTTGTTGATGGGGTATTGAGTAATGGAGCTCGTCGATGTCTATGGAAGTATTTTTCATCTAATGATACTGAATCCTTTAGTTTTTCAGTTCTGCGCTGTACTGTTATTGTTTAATTCTTAGAATTTGTTGATGGGGTATTGTGTGCAGTCTTTACAAAGAGAAGCAAGAAATCTACGTTTAATGTGACACTAAAACTAAGAAGATTAACTAGTCAAGAAGACTTTAATTGCACAAAAATTTTGTAACCTTATATGAGAGTTAATGAAGGTTCATTTCAGACATATCTATAACCAGACCACAAAAATTTTGAAATTTAAATTTTCTGAGTGTGCTTTGAGAGCGGGACAGAGTCAAAAATCGGAACACTGAGTTGTAAATATTGCAGATCTTCTTCTTCATAACACCATTGAATCTTTGGATGCCAACACAAACACTTCCTGAAAGCAAAAGCTCAATAGAAAACTCAACAAAAGCTATAATCGCAATGTATATATAGGCAAAAGCCATGGAGCCAAAAGCAATTGTAAACACATAATGGAGGAGCAAATAGTTTAGCTACTCATTACGAGTACAAAGAAATTTGAAAATGCACTTAAAGATACGGATTTTTAAGTTCTAATAGAGATTTTAAATAAAAAGAAACATATACTGAAACTAAATAAAATAAAAACAAAAGGGATTAGAAGAACCTGATTAATTAGAAGTAATAATCAAGATTTTTAGTTTGACATCATGAACTGAGTCACAAAAATGAGAGACCGATTCGCGGAGAGGAGAGAGAGTGATCCTACTTCTCGGCTAGTGGTATTCTCTTTTTCGTGTATTGATTTTTGGGGTAATATTTTGTTGCTTCTTTTTTCTGCAGTAGTTTAAGGTTTCTATGGTGATAGCCCCATTTTTTCGATGCCCATCATCCCCTTTGGATTTTCACCGCCACAAAAATTTCTTATCACTTACTACTACTGTAATTGGCTTTCACCGTACAATTAATAGACTATCACCTTTTGACCCCAAAAAAATATTCGAAGCACTCAAGAATTCTTACCTTCAGGTGCAAAAGCCGTACCATAAAAAAGGTTCCTTTGAATTCGAGTCAGATTAAATCGGATCCAACTCAGACAGAGTCAACTCTAAGTCAATCTTGAGTCAGACAAACATACCCCTCTTATGCATACACCCAGCCTCTCTAAAACCGATTCATTTCTCACCTTTAATCTTTGTAAACCAAAATGTCTTCAATTCAATCTCTATTTCTTAAGCCCTAGTTTTCAAAACCATCGTCAGTGAATAACATGAAGAATTAACAATATCTATTTCCCTAGATTACATGTGAACGGAGGGGGGATTGTGTTCTATTCACTTGAAACGGGTAGTTATCACTCTGTTGGGAGCCAGCATTCTACAAAGGATTTATATGACACTGAAGGATGGCTTAAAAACTGCACTTGGATTGAACCTAATATGTTGAAGTCTACATCTCAGGAGCTCGACTGGTTCCAGACACCTTCATAAACAACCGAAAGTATGACTTATATCTTGTCTTACAAAGGAATCTGCATTTGGTGTTTTTTTCTTTTCTATTATCTTTTTTCGCATTTTGGTGTTTTTTATTCCTCATTCCTTGTTGACGTGACATCGTCCAGTAGAGATAATTCATCTCAGAATTTTAAGTGAATCACTTTTCGTTTGGTACCTTTCATATATAGAATTGTCTATGCTAATACGTTAACTGATACCCTTCTTCTATACACCAGTATTTCTTATCTTTTTTTTTAAGCAAAGCTAGCTAAAGGCATAGAAAACATAATGACAGGGAAGGCTGAAACCTCGGAAAGAAACGAAAAAGAAAGCATAAGAAAAACCAAATAACATGTTACAAATATTTAAACCGATAGGTTGGTGAACTCGATCTGTCACTATCTAAAGCTAAACGCAAATGAAAATAAAGCTAAATGCGAATAAAAGATGGTGGCTCATTCCTACCATTGAAAACCTGTTGAAGCACGCCATTTAGCAAGCAAGTGCGCCACAACATAAGAATGCGAGAATATCTGAATTGGATAGACGATAGTAACTATAAATAGTTAGCTTAATGAACATCTAACTTTCAAGTTACCAAAGAAGGATATGAAAGAGCCATAATCACTTGCATTCAATTGCACTCAAACCATATGCGACTCATGCTCCTAGCGCAAGCAATTTGAAAAGCAAATATAGCACCCCTAAAATCAGCACAAAAATAAGTATCTACTCCACAATATGTAGACTAAAGAAGGTTTAAACTGTGAATTGGAGAATCATGTAGGCACCATCATTCAGAGTATGTTACAGGTGTTTCTGGCAGAGGAAAATTAAAAACCACAAAGTTTAAGGCGCTTAAGGCGCGCTTAGGTGCCCGAGGAAAATTAAAAACCACAAAGTTGGATTGTGCACAAAAAAATAGGTTTTGCTCTGTTTTTGTCGGCAACCAACATTTATCCATCGAACCCCTCTCATAGCTTTTGCCTCGTAGTTTTTCCTAAGATTAAGGACGGGACGAAGCCTAGAAAAGACAAGCAAAACCCTTTTCTTTTTGCATATTTTACACGATCTTTTTTAAATGTTTTGTTGTTTTTCTGTTTAATGTTTTTCTGATTTAATTTTCAATCACAAATTACATCTCCTTGTAAGGCCAAGCACTATGATTGATGATTTGGCTACGCTATAGCTTTTGACGGTACGTCGGAAACCTAAATAGCTATTCAGAGTTGTCTTAGGAATATGATACGTACATCTTTACTTGCATGTATGTATAAAAAGAGTCCCAACGAGGCATATTACGTGATGGTTTTTGGATAGTTTTCACTCTCTTGGGCAAGCTATATGTGGCTGCTTTCTTTCCAACTAAGGAGTCTCTTTCTTGCATTGGTCACAGGCTGGGAATTCCTGCATTATTATGTATTTCAGGCTAAACAACTCTTTTTAGACTTTAAAGAATCAATTTCACTTTGAAGCCATTTCCAGAGAGTAAAACTGCACTGGTGGTGGGTGCCTAATGCCGTGTAGAGCAAAACTCTCTAGTTTTGAGTAAAAGTTCATTAATTCTCTGGTTTTTCGTGTAGGCGTATTTGAGGCATATTATCTTTGTAGTAGTTGAATTTTAGCTATAATTTGGTTCATTAATTTTGGTTAGTAAGAAGTTCAAATGATTTAGCCAAAAACAAAATAAAAAATAAAAAATAAATATCTGACAGAAATCATAGCACTTGTTTAATTAAATCAAAGTGGGTTCTTCCCAACCACCAATGCGATTCACTGCTCACTTTTTATGTAAATCTTTTCTTGACACTAAATAAAGTATTAGTATCTCCTACCTTCTCCAAATGTTAGGCACTTTCCTTCAATTAACGGTGCCTTACTTTATTAATCAAACGTACTGATTTTCTTGATCCTTGCTGTGTGCAGCATGTTGTTTGTCCCTTACTTCCTGATTACCCTTCTCTAAGCATAAGCTTCTATATTCCATTTGTCCTGTGCATTATGCTGGGTCTTGGTAACTTTACATTTTTGACTCGCGGGGTCATATAAAACTAAACCACAACACCTGCCGTATGATCCCTTAGTTGTTACATCACCGTTCTTAAATTCCCAGAGTAATTTTGCATAGCCCATAGGGTTTCCAACTACTGGGAGCTGGACAATATGCAATTAAGTCCATGATTGAATAGTGTGCAATTAAGGCTGAAACTTAAAGGAATTGACGGAAGGGCACCACCGAGTGGAGCACAACGGCTTAATTTGACTCAACACTGGAAACTTACCAGGTCCGGACACGATAAGGATTGACAGACCGAGAGCTCTTTCTTGATTCTATGGGTGGTGGTGCATGGCCGTTCTTAGTTGGTGGAGCGATTTGTCTAGTTAATTCCGTTAACGAACGAGACCTCAGCCTGCTAACTAGCTATGCGGAGGATTCCCACCGCGTCTAGCTTCTTAGAGGGACTATGCCCGTTTAGGCCACGGAAATTTGAGGCAATAATGTGTCCGTGATGCCCTTAGATGTTCGGGACGCACACGCGCTCTACACCGATGTATTCAACGAACATATAGCCTTGGCCGACAGGCCCGGGTAATCTTCGAAAATTTCATCGTGATGGGGATAGATCATTACACCCCTGTTTATGGGTGAAAATCGTTTCTGCTGATTTCGGTAATTTCGGTGGGTGAGTGAGAAATTGATTCAAACCCTAAACAAATGTCTTGCACGTGAGCACTTTGTAGATTCGAGAGATCGATCTGTGTACAAGTCCGGCCTAAACCAAGAAATGGCCGTTCCGGACTTGCTTCGGTCACAAAGTGGAGGAGAAGGGTTGATTTGGGGAGGGAAGCAAAGAAAGGTGTTGAGGAGAGTAGTATCTCGACTTGTATCGAAAGTGAAAGCTTAGGAAGCTTGCAAGAGATAGAAGCTTTTGGGAGAGCTTGCAAAGTTTCCTTTACGAGAGTGTAAGTGTAGTATATTTCTCTGACCGAGACTTGTTGTCCGGTGGAAATAGGTAAGACCTATTTATACAAGTCGAGATTGAAACGTACCCTGGCCTCATGAAGGAAGAGAGTAAAGGGTGAAATAATGGGAGGAGGTGGTAACCGCATGGTTTAATGGGTGAAAACGTTTTCACCTTTATTTCCTCTTTTATTTGACCGCTTTATTCCTTTTCACGCTTTCTTAATGTGAGCGTAGTGTACAGCGCATCTTGTGACCGCCAAACCAAAACCCTAAAGAAGCATCCCCCGGTTTGTGTCGATGTCTTGAGTGTTGGTTGCATCTTGAGTGCAAGTGGCGCTACTAGTGGCGCGTGTGGCATGTGCCAATGGCATGTGCGGAATGCCTTGGTGGTAGGTTGCACGGTTTGCAAGTTAGGTTACCAGCGTGTGTGTTTGGCATGTGCGTAATGCCTTGGTGGTAGGTTGCACGGTTTGCAAGTTGGGCTACCAGCGTGTGTGTTTGGCATGTGCCAATGGCATGTGCGGAATGACTTGGTGGTAGGTTGCACGGTTTGCAAGTTGGGCTACCAGCGTGTGTGTTTGGCATGTGCCAATGGCATGTGCGGAATGCCTTGGTGGTAGGTTGCACGGTTTGCAAGTTGGGCTACAAGCGTGTGTGTTTGGCATGTGCGGAATGCCTTGGTGGTAGGTTGCACGGTTTGCAAGTTGGGCTACCGGCGTGTGTGTTTGGCATGTGCCAATGGCATGTGCGGCCATTAAATGCCTTGGTGGTAGGTTGCACGGTTTGCAAGTTAGGCTACCAGCATGTGTGTGTATTTGGCATGTGCGGCCATGTTGACCTAGTTGCAAGTCTTGCAAACCTAGGGCGCTATGTTTAGCGTGGGCCAAAGGCATGTGCGGCTTAGAAATATGGCTTGCGGCACGTGTTGGCATGTGCCAATGGCACGTGCGGCCATGTTGACCTAGTTGCAAGTCTTGCAAACCTAGGGCGCTATGTTTGGCGTGGGCCCAAGGCATAGCGGCTTAGAAATATGGCTTGCGGCACGTGTTGGCATGTGCCAATGGCACGTGCGGCCATGTTGACCTAGTTGCAAGTCTTGCAAACCTAGGGCGCTATGTTTGGCGTGGGCCAAAGGCATAGCGGCTTAGAAATATGGCTTGCGGCACGTGTTGGCATGTGCCAATGGCACGTGCGGCCATGTTGACCTAGTTGCAAGTCTTGCAAACCTAGGGCGCTATGTTTGGCGTGGGCCCAAGGCATAGCGGCTTAGAAATATGGCTTGCGGCACGTGTTGGCATGTGCCAATGGCACGTGCGGCCATGTTGACCTAGTTGCAAGTCTTGCAAACCTAGGGCGCTATGTTTGGCATGGGCCAAAGGCATAGCGACTTCGGAAATATGGCTTGCGGCACGTGTTGGCATGTGCCAATGGCACGTGCGGCCATGTTGACCTAGTTTCAAGTCTTGCAAACCTAGGGCGCTATGTTTGGCGTGGGCCAAAGGCATAGCGGTTTAGAAATATGGGTTGCGACACGTGTTGGCATGTGCCAATGGCACGTGCGGCCATGTTGACCTAGTTGCAAGTCTTGCAAACCTAGGGCGCTATGTTTGGCGTGGTCCCAAGGCATAGCGGCTCGGAAATATGGCGTTGTTGCCACGTGGTGCATGCAAGGTGCGGCTTGGTTTGGCATGGTTGCCATGGTGCGCAGAGTGCGGCTTGGTTTGGCATGGTTGCCATGGTGCGCGATATGCTGGCTTGGTTTGGCATGGTTTGCCATGGTGCGCGGCCAGGCGCGGCTTGGTTTGGCATGGTTGCCATGGTGCGCGAGTGCGGCTTGGTTTAGCATGGTTGCCATGGTGCGCGATATGCGGCTTGGTTTGGCATGGTTGCCATGGTCGCCTGCGGCTTGTTTGCCATGGTGCCATAGTGATATGCGGCTTGGTTTGGCATGGTTGCCATGGTGCTGTGAGTGCGGCTTGGTTTTGGCATGGTTGCCATGGTGCGCAGATGTGCGGCTTGGTTTGGCATGGTTGCCATGGTGCGCCGATATGCGGCTTGGTTTGGCATGGTTGCCATGGTGCGCGATATGCGGCTTGGTTTGGCATGGTTGCCATGGTGCGCGATATGCGGCTTGGTTTGGCATGGTTGCCATGGTGCGCGATATGCGGCTTGGTTTAGCATGGTTTCCATGGTGCGCGAGTATGCGGCTTGGTTTGGCATGGTTGCCATGGTGCGCGATATGCGGCTTGGTTTGGCATGGTTGCCATGGTGCGCGATATGCGGCTTGGTTTGGCATGGTTGCCATGGTGCGCGATATGCGGCTTGGTTTTAGCATGGTTGCCATGGTGCGCGATATGCGGCTTGGTTTTGGAATTAGGGTTACGTATTTGAAAACCCTAATCTGGTATTTTGAAAAAATACCCTATTAATTATTTACACACAGTTAAATGCTCTTAGTTAATGTGTTGCGGGTAACACTAGGTCATGGGGTTTTACGATTTTACCCCTTGTCTAAAATCCACCATCAATATTAAGTCCCCTGCTTAGCTCGGAACAGGGGCTTTGTTGCGAGGTAAGCATAAGATGGTGACAAACTATTAACAAAAAACCGTAAAGAAAATTGAAGGAGGCTTGTCGACCTTTTATAAATAGGATTTGAATCTTTGCCTCTGGTAGTTTTGCACAAATCGGGAGGGTGGCACAATTAGTGGGCCGGTGCGGCTTGGAGACGTTGGGAAGTTGGCGCAATTGGTGGGGCCGGTCTAATCTTGGAAACCATGCTTGCGGGCGTGTCTTGGGCGACCATTGGGAGGTCGGTCTAATCTTGGAAACCATGCTTGCGGGCGTGACTTGGGCGACCATTGGGAGGTCGGTCTAATCTTGGAAACCATGCTTGCGGGCGTGACTTGGGCGACCATTGGGAGGTCGGTCTAATCTTGGAAACCATGCTTGCGGCGTGACTTGGGCGGCATTGGGAAGTCGGTCTAATCTTGGAAACCATGCTTGCGGGCATGACTTGACCATTGGGAGGTCGGTCTAATCTTGGAAACCATGCTTGCGGCGTGACTTGGGCGACCATTGGGAGGTCGGTCTAATCTTGGAAACCATGCTTGCAGGCGTGACTTGGGCGACCATTGGGAGGTCGGTCTAATCTTGGAAACCATGGTTGCAGGCGTGACTTGGGCGGCATTGGGAAGTCGGTCTAATCTTGGAAACCATGCTTGCAGGCATGACTTGGGTGACCGTTGGGAGGTAGGCGCAATTGGTGGGGTTGGTCCAATCTTGGAAACTATGCTTGCAGGCGTGACTTGGGCGGCATTGGGAAGTCGCACCCTTTGTGGGCCCGCTTCTTACACCCGTGATTTTGGTGAAAGGGGAACCCTTCCCTATTTCAAAGTCTTTCACGCCTATATATGTATATATATGTATAAAGCCCCTTTCTCCCCATACTGCACTTTATTCTTTCCTCTTTTCATACTAGCGGCAAAGAGAAACCGACTTCGGGTATGTCTTGAGTACTCTTCTTTCTCTCTTTTTTTTTATATAGGTATACACCTTAAAAGTAGGCGCTTCCACAATCCTTGCATATGATTCCTTGACGTGCCTCTTGTAGAAAATATAGTACGTATGCAAACAAGGGAATCTTTGCATATATTGTTTGAACCGTGGGAAATATTGCATATATGAATTTTTCGGTCTGAAAGAAATATTTGAACCACAGAAGAAAATCTTTGCGTGTGTATTTTGAACCCGTAGAGGATGCTATGTATATAATTACGAACCCGAAGAACGATCTTTGTGGCGTATTTGAGCCGTACGAAACACTTGCATGTGTATTTCGATCCGTAGAGAATCTGTATGAATCCAGAAGAAGAATCGTGTATATGCTTCATATGACTTCGAACCCGCGGGAAATATTGTATATATGATTTTTGCCTCTTGAAAGAAGTACCATGCGCGCGATTTTTGAACCAATAGAAAAATGCTCCATATATATTTTGAAACCGAAGAAGGATACTTGTAGACACACTTGTACCCGTATAGAATGCCGCGTATATAGTCTCGAACCCGAAGAAAATCTGCGTATATAGTCTTGAACTCGAATAAAATACGTCCTCCTTCCTCTTTCTCTTTTTTTTTTTTTTTGGGTACGATTATGTGTCGGAGAAATAACTTCGCCTTTCTCCGTTTGTTTTGTGCGAGATATCTTATTACCAAATTGTTGTGAAGGAATTCGATAAGATGTTAAACAAATTTCACTTAAATCGAAGGATGCTCATAATTCCAAGCCGAACATAGATGATGAATTCTTCACTAGAGCCCTCGCCCCTGCTCGGAAGAATCACCCGGGTTTCATGCCAATTTTGCTAACCGGTGGTGAGGATGACGGAAGACACGTTCGGTTCGCCCGAGAGCACCATTCGGTTCTGTCTTCATAAAGGGGTATATTCCTCTTCCAACATTGACTTCGGGATGTGTCAAAGTCCATTGCGTTCTTTTGACAAGATGGGTTGAGTTCATGGTGAGCAAGGAGCATATAAATACCAACTTGACTCGAGCGCAGTCATTGATGTTGTCAAGACCTCGGTAAATCTCCAGTTAGGAAGGACATCCCGGGCTTGGTTGCTTTCATCTCCGGATGGTGTTCGGACACCCATACAATCATATGTAGATGGGGTGAGATAACTTTCTCCTTGGAGAGTGTGGCTCTCTTCTTTGAATCTTCCGGTGGCTGGGAATCTTAGAATCCAATTATCTGAAAGCGAGGTGAAGATGCGGGATGACCTGGCCGCTAAGTTGGGGGATTTCGCTCGGAAAGACTCCATTGCGAAGTCGAAGGACTCTGCCCGGAAAGAGGATGAAAGGTGCCCTTACGGTTGGTGGATATCTCAATGGTTTCGGACGAGTTGGAGCACGAGCAGAAAGCGGTGATCTTCATGTCGTAGCATTTTTGGCTCTCTGGTTGTCTAGAGACATTTTGATGACGGTTACGGCAAGAAGGGAATAAGACCCGAGTTGTTGGCGATTCTTTGTGAAGTTGGCAAAGGGTGAAGTTCTTCCCATTGGCAAAGTGTTCCTTGGTTCCCCTGTATGTGCATCTGGATCACCTAGTTGCGAACATGCGAGTTTCGAATGGTTTCATGAAAGTGGATTCATATGTGCACGTTGCTTTTCTATAAAGTCATTTATGGGAGCACTTTGAGAAGTATGCTCCGAAACCGTTGCCTTCGCTTCCGTGAGTTGGGGTGGCTCCGAATTCTTCGATGGGTGAACGGGCGTCCAAGGGTTGGCGTGAGCTTGGCTAGTTTTCTTGATAAGTTGCATGAAATCAATTTTCGTCCATGGGGTCCAATCCATAAGTCGGTGACTCAAATTGACACTTTTGCTTACGCTCCGCTCATGTCTTTGTCTTGATGACGATTTGAGCGTTGGTGAAAACCTGTTCATCCAAAGCCGCTTGCCGGTTATATGCCGTCTTTCTTCGTGGGGTCTTTCCGGATAGCCGCACAATATTGGCCGTCTTTGCTCGTCACATGGGTTTCGATCAAGGGTGCCTCTTGTTTACCGACCGGTGATCCCTAAGGATTCATTGCGTGTCGCCCTTGGCGCTTGTGTCCTTAAGTCGGGTATCCGTCTTTCCTTCTTTCAAATGGGAAGAGTAACCGACGACCTTCGGCTATAACGAGTTTTGGTGCGACGAGTTTACTATGATCCGAGATTTTGTGAATAACGTGGTGGAGAACGTTCGTTGCAAACCTTCCCAGCCGATTCGAAGGAGTATCCAATGTTGAGAGATCCCAAGCGAAAGTTGCCTAGCAATTCGGAAAGCCCCGGGCCAAGGAACGGAGAACGAAGAACCGTCTTTGGCGGGTTCGGACGGTTTCACAAGATCCTCCCACGGGACTTGTGTCTTTCGATTCTTCCAATAACCAGGTATGCGTCGCCTCTTCATTGGTTTCTCTCAAAACACGCGAATTTCGAGTGAGAATATGTGTCTTGTTTCCTTGAGGGCTTCGGTAGTGTTAATGCTTTGCTTGCTCTTGCACGTTGCCGGAGACGGAAATTTCTTCAAAGAACTCCGGTATTGAGCCTTCTCAAAGCGATGATGAGTCGGAGAGAGAAGAGGTTCAACAAGTGAGTGATTCCTCCGTGACGGTGGTACTGGTTCTTCTTGAAGTGGTTCGGTGAGTTTCGCGTTTCTTTTCTTTCTTCTTCTTGTTTCTTCTTTTGAAAAATGTCTAATTCAAGTTTGCGGGAGGAATCCGGTTCGGAGGATGATTGGGGTGGAGTCACACGAAAACTTGCCTTTGGTGACCACCGCCGGTGACTTGGAGATGGGAGTTAGCCAATTGCGGGCATGAGCGTGGTTCAAGCGGTGGATGATTCTATGATGGTTGTTGCCGTAGACATGGAAGAAGACCCTTTGCTGAGTCGTGAGGCCACTTGCGGGCGCCATTTTTGATCCCCGTACTTGGTTCCTTATCCGGGTCATGTCTTTGGTTAGCGGCTTTAGCGTCTTAGGCTAAGTATGAGGCGTTGTACACGAGAATGCAGGAGAAGCACGGACATATGGCTACAACCAAGAAAGTCGCTAGTCGATTTGCGGCTGGTTAAGCGTGTGGAAGAGGCTTTATCTTCCATCGAGGATATGCGTGGGGTATTTGGTCACACCGTTTACGAAGACGTTATCGCGGGGAGCACCATCGCGACGTGTGCTTAGCAAAGGAGTTCAACACTTCGTGGTTTGTCGAAGGCCTTGCTTGAGATCCAAAAGTTGAAAGATGCGACAATCGAAAGCCTTTCGCCGAGGAGATTGCCGACGGGAGATGGAACTCGAAAAGCTTTCCAAAATGTTGACTATGAAGAGAGCGGCTCTTGAAGACGCAAAGTTGACTTTTTCCAAGAAGAGCGACTTGTGTTGGACGATTTTCCTTGAACGTTTCTCGTTAAACTTTCATTTAGGTTCTTTTTTTTTTTTTTTTTTTTTTTTTTAAGACATATTGGATGTCGGTTCAAAACTTGATCTTTGATAGACAACCGTAGCTTTTTAGGGTATTGGATTATTTACGGGATGAATGGTTTTGATAATATAACTCGATTATGTTTTGGGAAAGGAATATTGCTTTTATGAAAGTGTGTGCTAGCAATAGGCACAAGACTCGGTAGTATGATGGTTTTACTAAGAACCTAAAAATAGATTGTATATCTTGCCCGATCTAAATTTACTCACTTCATAGGTTTTGTGAACACGCTCCTCTCCATGTAAAGAGCGGTTTTTTTCTTGCGGCTTTCTTGGTAACATCGCCAGCAAGTCCCCAATCGCTGGTAGCATCTTCGGCGATTGAGTAATATCATCTTCAGCAAGTCCCCAGTTTTCTTGTGTAGTTTTACAACTAGTAACCGGGTCGTCTGGTAGTTGAGTCGGATTGAGTCGCCTTCCCCTACCATCTTGATATCTGGGTCGAAGAACGAGATCGACAATCTGATATTGTAGCCGATAGATCAATCCTCCGTTGTGGTCGCCAATTGTTTATGGGTGAAAATCGTTTCTGCGATTTCGGTAATTTCGGTGGGTGAGTGAGAAATTGATTCAAACCCTAAACAAATGTCTTTGCACGTGAGCACTTTGTAGATCGAGAGATCGATCTGTACAAGTCCGGCCTAAACCAAGAAATGGTCGTTCCAGGACTTGCTTCGGTCACAAAGTGGAGGAGAAGGGTTGATTTGGGGAGGAAGCAAAGAAAGGTGTTGAGGAGAGTAGTATCTCGACTTGTATCGAAAAGTGAAAGCTTAGGAAGCTTGCAAGAGATAGAAGCTTTTGGGAGAGCTTGCAAAGTTGCCTTTACGAGTGTAAGTGTAGTATATTTCTCATGACCAAGACTTGTTGTCCGGTGGAAATAGGTAAGACCTATTTATACAAGTCGAGATTGAAACGTACCACGGCCTCATGAAGGAAGAGAGTAAAGGGTGAAATAATGGGAGGAGGTGGTAACCGCATGGTTTAATGGGTGAAAACGTTTTTCACCTTTATTTCCTCTTTTATTTGACCGCTTTATTCCTTTTCACGCTTTCTTAATGTGAGCGTAGTGTACTGCTGCATCTTTGTGACCGCCAAACCAAAACCCTAAAGAAGCATCCCCCAGTTTGTGTCGATGTCTCGAGTGTTGGTTGCATCTTGAGTGCAAGTGGCGCTACTAGTGGCGTGTGTGGCATGTGCCAATGGCATGTGCGGAATGCCTTGGTGGTAGGTTGCACGGTTTGCAAATTAGGTTACCAGCGTGTGTGTTTGGCATGTGCCAATGACATGTGCATAATGCCTTGGTGGTAGGTTGCACGGTTTGCAAGTTGGGCTACCGTGCGTGTGTGTTTGGCATGTGCCAATTAGGCATGTCGAATGAATGCCTTGGTGGTAGGTTGCACGGTGTGTGTTTGGCATGTGCCAATGGCATGTGCGAATGCCTTGGTGGTAGGTTGCACGGTTTGCAAGTTGGGCTACCCGGCGTGTGTGTTTGGCATGTGCCAATAGCATGTGTGGAATGCCTTGGTGGTAGGTTGCACGGTTTACAAGTTGGGCTACCAGCGTGTGTGTTTGGCATGTGCCAATGGCATGTGCGGAATGCCTTGGTGGTAGGTTGCACGGTTTGCAAGTTAGGCTACCAGGGTGTGTATTTGGCATGTGCCAATGGCATGTGCGGCCATGTTGACCTAGTTGCAAGTCTTGCAAGCCTAGGGCGCTATGTTTGGCGTGGGCCAAAGGCATATCGGCTTGGAAATATAAGCTTGCGGCACGTGTTGGCATGTGCCAATGGCACGTGCGGCCAAGTTGACCTAGTTGCAAGTCTTGCAAACCTAGGGCGCTATGTTTAGCGTGGGCCAAAGGCATAGCGGCTTAGAAATATGGCTTGCGGCACGTGTTGGCATGTGCCAATGGCACGTCGGCCATGTTGACCTAGTTACAAGTCTTGCAAACCTGTTGGCATGTGGCGCTATGTTTGGCGTGGGCCAAAGGCATAGCGGCTTAGAAATATGGCTTGCGGCACGTGTTGGCATGTGCCAATGGCACGTGCGGCCATGTTGACCCTGGTTGCAAGTCTTGCAAACCTAGGGCGCTATGTTTAGCGTGGGCCCAAGGCATAGCGGCTTAGAAATATGGCTTGCGGCACGTGTTGGCATGTGCCAATGACACGTGCGGCCATGTTGACCTAGTTGCAAGTCTTGCAAACCTAGGGCGCTATGTTTGGCGTGGGCCAAAGGCATAGCGGCTTAGAAATATGGCTTGAGGCACGTGTTGGCATGTGCCAATGGCACGTGCGGCCATGTTGACCTAGTTGCAAGTCTTGCAAACCTAGGGCGCTATGTTTGGCGTGGGCCCAAGGCATAACGGCTTTGAAATATGGCTTGCGGCACGTGTTGGCATGTGCCAATGGCACGTGCGGCCATGTTGACCTAGTTGTAAGTCTTGCAAACCTAGGGCGCTATGTTTGGCGTGGGCCAAAGGCATATCGACTTGGAAATATGGCTTGCGGCACGTGTTGGCATGTGCCAATGGCACGTGCGGCCATGTTGACTAGTTGCAAGTCTTGCAAACCTGAGGGCGCTATGTTTGGCGTGGGCCAAAGGCATAGCGACTTCCGGAAATATGGCTTGCGGCACGTGTTGGCATGTGCCAATGGCACGTGCGGCCATGTTGACCTAGTTGCAAGTCTTGCAAACCTAGGGCGCTATGTTTGGTGTGGGCCAAAGGCATGGGCGCTATGTTTGGCGTGGGCCAAAGGCATAGCGGCTTAGAAATATGGCTTGCGGCACGTGTTGGCATGTGCCAATGGCACGTGCGGCCATGTTGACCTAGTTGCAAGTCTTGCAAACCTAGGGCGTTATGTTTGGCGTGGGCCCAAGGCATAGCGGCTCGGAAATATGGCACGTTGTTGCCATGGCCAATGGCACGTGCGGCTTGGTTTGACATGGTTGCCATCTTGCAAACCTAGTGCGCTATGTTTGGCATGGTTGCCATGGTGCGCGATATGCGGCTTGGTTTAGCATGGTTGCCATGGTGCTTGCAGAGTGCCATGGTTTGGCATGGTTGCCAGTCTTACAGAAACCTGCGGCTTGGTTTGGCATGGTTGCCATGGTGCGCGATATGCGGCTTGGTTTGGCATGGTTGCCATGGTGCGCGAAAGTGCGGCTTGGTTTGGCATGGTTGCCATGGTGCGCGAGTGCGGCTTGGTTTGGCATGGTTGCCATGGTGCAATGAGTGCGGCTTGGTTTGGCATGGTTGCCATGGTGCGCGATGCGGCTTGGTTTGGCATGGTTGCCATGGTGCGCGATATGCGGCTTGGTTTGGCATGGTTGCCATGGTGCTGCGTGATGCGGCTTGGTTTGGCATGGTTGCCATGGTGCGCGATATGCGGCTTGGTTTAGCATGGTTGCCATGGTGCGCGATATGCGGCTTGGTTTAGCATGGTTGCCATGGTGCGCAGATATGCGGCTTGGTTTAGCATGGTTGCCATGGTGCAGCGATATGCGGCTTGGTTTTGGAATTAGGGTTCTTTGTTGAAAACCTAATGCTGTATTTTGAAAAAATACCCCATTAATTATTTACACAGAGTTAAATGCTCTTAGTTAATGTGTTGCGGGTAACACTAGGTCATGGGGTTTTACGATTTTACCCCTTGTCTAAAATCCACCATCAACAACCCCGCGAGTCCGACCAAGAAGATAACATGGGACGAAAGTAAAGAATCGACTTGAGCAACCAAAATCTTTCACCGAAGCGGGCGTTGGACATACAGACATGGAGGGCGGCGATACGCGTGGAAGAGGTGGGTTTCAGATATGTAGACTAACAACCCCTCTTCTTTATTTCCTATAAATTTCTTTACAAATCAATCAGCGAACACGTAAAGGAAACCACTGCGGTTTGTGAAGGGGGAATACCCCTGTAGCCTACTGGTTGGCGGGATTGTGAAGGGGGAACACCCCGTAGCTTCGCAACCGGGACATGGTGTAAGTATATCCGCATTAATGGTCGAGAATCGTAATCCCATTAACACGGTGATTCTTGTCCATCCTCGGTCCAAAACAAAACAATCGCAACGCGGAGTAGCGTCAAGTATTTTACTTGCCGTAGTGCAAGTTGTGCAAGGCTTGGAAAGGCCGGCGTAAAACCTATGTTCGACTCTTAGGAGATATTCTCTAACGACCCGGTACTTGCTACTGGAAAAGGCTTTGGATTTGGATTTGGATTTGGTCTAGAACCGAAAGACCGAATAGCCATTGTACAACTCCAACGGGCTAGGCCGGACTCAACTGACAACAGTAGACTGTCTAGAACCGAATTAGAAAATATGCATATAGATTATGAGGCAAAGCCAGCTTTTGATGTGTTTTCACCTTATACTGTAGCAAATTTAAAGTCTGCTCCTGGTGAACCTAATTTCGTAGTATAAACCAGGGAAGATAATTCACCGTCGAAGGCAGAGATTGAAGACCTAGAGGCGAGGTGCAAGGGTGTTGACATTATATTTATGACTGTAGTTTATCAAGGCTAAACCCTAAGTTTCTTAGATGGACATTGCGATCATAAACCATTTTCAATCACGAATTACATCTCCTATAAGGCCAAGCACTATGATTGATGATTTCGTTACGAGCTTTTGACAGTAGATAGGAAACCTGAATAGCTATACAGAGTTGTCTTAGGAATATGATACGTACATCTTTACTGCATGTGTAAAAAGAGTCCCTTTACATTAAAAAATTCCATAATTAGCTGGCTAGAACTCTTTGCTTCCTTATAAAGAGAGTCCTTTTACCTAAAAATTGTCTGTCATTCCAAGTTCACATATAGGTTCAAAGAAGAAGGTAAAAACTTCACAGATTTCTTGTTTCTCTTCGACAAAGTTTCTTTTGTCTCTAGACAAACTTAGTGTTATTGATAACTCTGAAGAGATTTCCTCATGGGTGAAAAGGCGGCAGCAGCAGCATTAGAAGAAACAAGTGAATACTTTGGTTCACTATTAGAAAAAACAAGTGAAGGTTGTAGTTCACTAGGACCAAGGGCAGTAGCACCATGTCTTGTGAGACGTTGTGGTACACCACTCAGTTGGGATACAATTAATCGTAAAGAAAGTTGCAGTCTCTACAATATTCTCAAACCAGATGAAGAAAATTGTAGAGAATTCATACCTGAATTGAGTGGTACGGAGATTTATCAAAAACCTTCTCACCAAGGTTGGTTAATCATCCTTTGCCGAGAGTCGGTATATGATTACACGCCATCAAGTTGGAAGTTTGGTGATTGTTTTCTATGGAACCCCGTAACCAAAGAGACTATCCAGTTACCTTCATTACTAGACTGTTGTGTATACGGCGGATATATTAACGATTGTGTTTTGTCCTCACCTCCTCGGTCGACCGCTAATACTAACCCTTATAATAGTAATGATGATTCAATGGTTTTTGTTTTTTATGAGTTTTATGATGCAGAACATGAAAACTTTGAACAATCTTTTCTGTTTTGCCGCCCTGGAGAAACACATTGGAGAATACACAAGTTGTCTCGAGATATTATGGACTTATTATCAAACCGCGCAGCTGTGTCTGTTCTGTGTTTTAAAGGTAAGTTATATCTAATGTGTACGGATGATGATCACGTAGATGAGCACCTAGATTATCATCTAGAGATCGAACGCTCTACCAAGGATAATGATTTGACTGTCTCTATTAAGCCATTCCATGTGAAAAAGGAGGTTTTGTTTCCATTAATTGGAGGAAGAAAGAATGAATTTAGAATGCGCTATGTGGCAACTCACGATGAACTTTTCAGGGTGGACATAATTACGATTGGGCATAGATCTGATGAAGTCATTTCAATAGAGGTGGTGAGGTTGAATTTCTCATTAATGGAATGGGAGAAGGTGAATAATATCGGAAATCATGTTCTATTTCTTGGCAGTCGTACAACCACAGGTTGGTGCTCAGCAGCTGAGTTGGGCTTCACAGGTGGTTGTTTGCTTTTGGTATTCTATAATAATCCAAGTCTGTACAAATTCGAGATTGAAAGTACTGGCTATACAATTACTTTGCCGCGTGTATGGCCAACAGAATTCTTTGCTTCATCAAGGGATTGGGTCATAATGCATTTTAATGGGCAGGGGAAAGTGGAAAATATGCTTGGCAAAGATGAACAAAGTGGCTTTTTAATGACACTAGAAACCGAAACATGTACTGCTATGGTTGTTAAAGATGAGAATCAAGGTGGAAAATGTAATGAAGAAGAAGTGGAAGCTGCAAGCTACTGGAATAATCTTAATGAAGACATTGTGGGGTATATAGCAAATACACTACATGGAACAGATTATAAGCATTTTCGTTCGGTGTGTAAAGGAAATAGAGCGACAATGCCTAAAATACAAGCGGCATCGTATTTATCTCCATGGCTAGTGTTCTCTAGACACCAAGACTACACTATCTACGATGTCCTAAACCCCATGTATAATAACGATAACTACACGATCAACCTCTCTGATCTAGCTGGGTGTACAATTTGTTTTCAGAAGGGCGGTTGGCTACTAATAACGAGAAGGGAAAACATGTTTTTCTATAATCCATTCACGAGAGACGGTGAGACTTCCCGACATTGATATAAAAAGGGGTGATTTTTATTCAGTCGTATCTTTTTCTTCTTTGCCGACTTGTTCAGACTGCATAGTTTTCGTTATGGATGAAAGGTTTGACAAACTCCGTATCAATTTCATTAGAAGGGGAGAATCACACTGGAGTTCTCGTATCTTTGATAAAACTTATGTCGAAGAGGGTACTTCAGTCCTCAACACTGCCGTTTTTCACGATGGGGCATTCTTTTGCGTAAATTATCTAGGAACTATGGATGTTTTTTCTGCGAAGGATAAGAGTTGGAAAGATCTTGGGAAACCCCATGAGCATTTTGATGATAAACATAGTTTTGAAGGTTACTTAGTAGAGTGTGCTGGAGATCTTTTATTAGTGAAAGTGAAATTGAGATATCTCAGAAAGATGGCGGTTAAGATTTTTAAGCTAAATTTCTCTGAGATGGAATGGGTAAAAGTTGAAAGTTTGGGAGAGCATATGTTATTCATTAGCCACACCTCATGTGTATCGGTAGTTGCTCCGAATAGTTACATGAAGAACAAAATCTATTTCCCTAGATTACATTTGAATGACAATGGGATCGTGTTCTATTCACTTGACACATGTAGTTATCACTCTGTTGGGAGCCAGCATTCTGCAACAAATTTATACGACACAAAAGGCTGGCTTAAAAACTGCACTTGGATTCAACCTAATAGGTTGAAGTCCACATCCGAGGAGCTCGACTGGCTCAAGACACCTTCATAAACAATTGAAAGTTTGATTAATATCTTGTTTTTTCAAGGAATCTGTATCTTTTATTTTTATTTTTTTCATTCCTCTATTTCATTGTTGACATTGTCTAGTAGTGATATATATCACCTCATAATTTGTTGTGGATCATTTTTCTTTCAGTAATTTTTTTTTTTTTTGTTTTTTTAAATTTCTGTTACTACTACGTACCCAGGCCAATCGGAATTGTGTATGCTAATACATTAATATCGTGAGTGCCTTGGGACCTCTTTTTTAGCGCTCCCGATAGCTAGTGAGCAAAGTGCCAGAGTCCCAGAGCAAATTTGCTCTAGGGGAAGGTTTGACACCCTTGTAGCTGTTGCATGGACCTTTTGCATGACAACTTGTTTCATTTTTTTACTCTTCTCTTTATGGTTCCAAGTCTTAACTTTTTCTTTGATAGAAAATATTCCAAGCTCTGTTACCTTCTGATACTTGTATTGCTCAGGTTTCGTTTCTATTTTTGCGGCGTGCGCTACAATGCTACCTTTAAATTGTGTCTTGGTATAGATAGGTACAAAACTTTATGCTGCTTACCACTATTTTCTGATGCCTTCTATTGTCAAGCCTAAAGGACTTTCCTTAATTGATGGTTTTATTTTATGTGCGCTTTGAAGAATTCTGGGGCAGCACTTTAATCACTTGGGACATGTGCTTAATTTGTACAATGTAATCGAAAAAAAAATTCAAACAACTTCAAAAAAGCTAACAGTGTAATACCTTCTTGCAAAACAGGAATTAATGCCAAACACTAATCTTTTGAAACTTCTTAAATAACTGTACATTCCTCACATCGTGTTCCATTGATATACATATTATCAATCGGCTTTAGTATATATCCAAGGCCACTTTATGTATTCCAGCCAATTTGTACACCACGATGGCTAGAATTGGAAAGAAGTATTATCGTGCCGATGGTTATACAAAGAAAGAGAAATCGACCACTTTGGCAACCATTTCTATTCCTACGGGACAGAAGCATCACATAGTATAATTTTCCTTCCGATACATATCACTAGTCATCGTCTTCAGGGACCCAAAAAACACCAGTATCCGTGTTTGCAAGCAACTATATAAAGGTAAACTTTAAGGTTTGTCTGAGCTAATATAGACCTCCCTGCATCGTGTACTAATGGAGCAGTAGCATTTACATGGCGGAGACGAGTGCTGTTATTGCAGGCCTTGAGTGGGCTGTTCAATGGAGTTTTCCCAAGATACTAGTGCATTCTGGTTCTAGAACTGTTATCCATTCTTTTATCGATGGTTCCATACCCTGGTTTGTTATGCAAAGATGGTAGACAGCTCATGCTCTTTATTTTGAGGAAGGCGTTACTCAAAGTCAAGCTTTAGTAATACACTTCGGAGTATAATGAGTGGCTCGCCAGTTCGAAATAAATAAATAAAGAGATGGATGAAAAAGGTTTAGGGAGTTACAGTTCTTGGTTAACTTTACCTCAAAGAAAGTCATACGGATGAAGAATATCCTCTCTTCATCTGTTGTAGGTGACTGAAAATGCACTGGGCTGAAAGAGATGCAGAGAACGCTTACCTTTTGCGAATACTAACCAATTGAAATGGACAGTTACCCCCAATTAAAGTTAATAAGGGATGATACCGATGATCTGAAACTCATCAACGCCAAAGTTCTTTATCAGTTAAAGAAGAAAAAGATAATCATCAGCACTGAAATTCTTTATCAATTAGAAAATAAAAATAAATAAATAAATAAAATGGACTATACACAAGGTTTCTAGATTTAGAAGAGGAGATGCACATAGGACGTCATACAGTTTATTCTTTCTCAATTACGTATCCGAAGAGTTTGGCACCATATTACTTGCCATAGTGCACTCTGCTTAGATAATTTTACCTTAGCTGTAAAACAAACTAAGAAAAGTGGTCAGCACTTAAATTTTTTTTTTCAAAAACACTTATTATGGAAAAAAGACAAAGAAATTTATTTTGCTATTTCCGGACATCACCACATACTATATAACATAGTCTTATTCTGTTTATATTTTCAGATCATTTCACCACATACTATATAACATAGTCTTATTCTGTTTAGTTTTTCATCATTTCATTATCTCTAAAACGACAAAAACCTTTAATCTAAGTTATCCATCTAATATCATTGCTCAGTGCTCAGTTTGTTATTGTCTTAACTAGCAACATCGAAATCAAAGCAGCACCCTACAAAATACAAATACCATTTACAATCTTGATTATTGAATTATTAGTTGTGTTGGAAGGAGTGTACCATGGGAAGATCTCCGAGCCGCGATGAAATTGGATGGAAAAAGGGTCCATGGACACCTGAGGAAGATCAAAAACTCACTGATTATATACATAAGAACGGTCATAGAAGTTGGAGAGCTTTACCTAAACTTGCTGGATTGAATAGGTGTGGCAAAAGCTGTAGGTTGAGATGGAGTAATTATCTAAAACCTGGTATCAAGAGAGGAAAATTCTCGGACGATGAGGAAAAACTAATTATCAGTCTTCACTCGGTACTTGGAAATAAGTACGTCCAAAACTAGCGTCACGCATGCTCTTAGTTTATCATAATTGCATTACAAACTTATTGTAGTTCAACGTGTTAATAAAGAGTGCCTGGATATGCAAATCGGTTACTAAATTTATCGTTTTTTTATTTTTCTTTGTAGGTGGTCTCAAATTGCAACTCACCTACCGGGAAGAACCGATAATGAGATAAAGAATTATTGGAATACTCATATAAAGAAGAAACTGTTACAAATGGGTATCGATCCGATAACTCATAGGCCAAGGACAGATCTTAATCTTCTTGCGAACTTATCAAATTTACTCGTGGCTGCAAATATTTTGAATTTGATGAACCCTTTGGACAATGCTACAAGAATACAAGCTGATGCTCAAGCACAAGTATCCAAAATTCAACTGTTGAGTAATCTATTACAAGTGATGACCAATGGTGCAAGTTCATCAACACAACCACCTAACATGGAGTTACTTAATCAATTAAGATTGGTTCCGAACCGAGATACTAATAACCTCTTCAACCAATACCTTGAACCAAATTCTCAACTTCTTAATACTCTAGGTTATTTGCCAAGTTCATCATCTCAAACTCCACCACCTTACAATTTCTCTACTTCAAAACACTCAGACGTCACTAATGATAACGAGAACATACCAGCCGAAGATGCTGATTGTTATCGTTTTGAACAAGGATCGAGTTCGATAAGTAACAATTATCTTACTGATGATGATCATAACATGAATGTTCAACATTACTTAAATAGTCCAGTGTATATTCCTGCATTGGTTTCGGCGTCACCGGAAAGAAACATAAATAATATTAACAAACCCGATACAAGAACTGCAACAAATTCATCAACTTCAACCACCTTTGAAACAACATGGGGAGAATTAAATCTGCAAGATGATGAAGAAAATATTCTAACTGATCAATGGACAGGTCTTTAGAGTAAGTAGCAGTCGTTTTTTATGATTATAATAATTTGATTTATTTTCTAAAATTAATTCTTTGTCTGATTATTTAACTTGTTTGTTTGTTTATCGTTTTGCAGATGAACAACTTCTCCATCTTGGCTAGTCAATCTATGAATAGAATCACTACTCATACATATTACTAATTTCATTGTCGTTTGGGATGTATAATAAATCTGATGCCGAAATTATAAAATAATGTGAGAAACCATATCAACTGGTCATTCCATGATTCTGTTGGATTAAATAATTACAAGAGTAATTAAAAGTTACAAGAATAACGGAACTCTTGAGTCTTATGTATTTAAACGAAGTTGCTGTAGTATGTAGTAGTTGCTTTTCATTCCCATTATCAAGATTTTTGATCTTTCATATAATAATATTTTTATGTACTCCCTCCATCCCTATTATACAGGGCGGATTTTTCAAAATCTCTTAGATTAAGAAATTATCTTAATTTCCTAAATATCCATCTACTTTCCTGTTTTAACCTCTGTCTCACTCTCAACACAATTATCAATGTACAATAAATAAGGGCATACATAAGAAAAACCCACCTTGAAATTGGTATTCCGCCTATCTAATGGGACTATAAAAATTGAAAACTCCGCCTATATATTGGGGACGGAGGGAGTATGTATTTTGCGTAATTAATTAAGATTGTATTGATTAATCACAAACTAAAACATTTTGTACAAAAAGTACGTCTCTATGTTTTGTAGTCACTATTCAAAGAGTGTCCACCTAAAGATTTGATTGTGTGTTTAGAATAAGTAGTAGTATACACCGGCCTTAATATTTTGATCGTATAGAATCTTGTAAAGTCCTCAGTATCTCGAATAAGCAAACCATCCTACTCCTATTTTCTCATATGTGCCGCTTCTGGTCTGTTATTCTTTTATTTTGGGCAAGCATCGCATATATCACACGCCATGTCCACGTCAATGCTACCCAGATTTTCATATATTCATCAACAAATGGATCAGAACACAAATTGAAGTTTCAAATAAAAACACAATATGGAGATATTAATCAGACGATCGATATGTCTTTAACCTAGCTAGTTGTTTTAAATGGATTACAGACAAATTAGTTGTTGTACAGGTACATAAAAGAAAATGTGGCTGCTTGCAGGGATACCGTTATGCTTAGGAGGCTACCAATCCAATGGCGGAGGATGTTTTGCTCCATATGGATTTGGTACACCCCCCAGATAAATTGACACCCCTATTAGCAGCAGCGTCGAAGATAAAAAGAACTCTGAAAATGACTGCTTAGAGAACTTGGTAGGTAGTTAAACTTCTTGAAATAGATGACTTCCATGAAGAAAACAAAATCTAAATGTCAAACATCCCTATATACGTAAAAATGTGGGCTCTCACATAACCATTACACTTAGTAAGCTCTTTCCTTCTAAAATGTGAGCTTGTATGGGTCTAATTATATCACTTATCAGAGTAATTAAGCTAAAGCATCAAGCAATGTATATTCATTAATGAGAAATGGTGATGTAATTATCTAGAGATCGTGTTCTTTCTGAAGTCCACACGATGAAGACTAAAGGATTAATCGGGTGTTAGTTGCATGTTAATAAGCTAAATGTCATTAACAAAAATTGAAATTTATGAAAGAAAATTATCTTCGGTTTTCGGATGGGTGAGATTATTTAGAATGACCTGAGTTTTATTTACACTAATTTTGAGAATCGTGCTTTGTTGGTATATACATTTAAAAACATAGTTTTGTAATGTTGTACTAAACTTAAAAGAGATAGTGTGGTGGTATTATTTTGGGCTCCCACATTATAGACTTGGGTTCAAGTCTCACCCCATGCATTTGATTAGGTATATTTATATATCTATATGTATTTAATAAAATCCGGGAGAGTGATTCAAAAACTTATTTTTTGCAGATTTGACTTTTGGTTTTAAAAAACGTTTTAAGGTAATTTGACTCTCTAATTAATTGTCTTTAATCTTGGCAATATATATTGCCCGTTTTCTGACTGTTACGGAAGGTTAATTGAGTGCAGTTACTCATAATTTATTTTTCATTAAAGTTGATTGATTCTCTTGAGTTTTATAAGACCAGTTTTTACAGAGGATGAAAAACATATAGTTTTACATTTATTGAGTTCTGAGCAAGTGTAAGAAAGAGTGATAGTTGGTTCGATTTCTCAAGGTGCAGAGAAATCGAACAAGAGAGTATCAGCTGTTTTATCCCATAGGGTTTTCGATAGAGAATTGACTGCTAGCACAATCAAGAGGCAGAGTCGCGAAACACCTTAAAGATAGCGACCTAGTCCGCGACTCAGCTGTTTGAGATTTACTTTTTGTGTGAATTTTTGCATTGTTTCCAACAATTTTAAGGTGAACGTTTCTGCTATGGAGAATGAAAGAAAGCGCGTCGATGATACCAACAAGCCATTCAAGTTTGAAGGGCTGCATTTCCGAAGATGGAAGCAAAAACTGTTCTTTTATCTCAAACTCATGAAGCTGCATATGATTGTGTCGACGGTTCATCCTGGAACCCTAGAACCTGCTGCTGATAAGACAAGTACCCTATTCTTCTTGGCATTGATGATGGTGCTGCCGATCTTTTGCTTATCGATCCATCTCCTACCGGCGGTGCCAAAGAAGTTTCTCAAACTCCTGAGGAGAAAAAGAAAATCATTGACAAATGGGTCGATGATGATTTTGATTGCAAAAACTATATTCTCAATGCTTTGTCTGACGATTTATATGAATATTACTCCACATTTGATACTGCTAAAGATGAGTGGGATGTCTTACAGAAAAAATATGACACTGAAGAAGCCGGATCGAAGAAATATATCGTAAGACGCTACATGAAATATCAAATGGTGGATGATAGATCAGTTGTTGCACAGGCTCATGAACTTCAGAAAATTGCCCATGAAATTCTGACCGAAGGTATGAAAATTGATGAACAATTTCAAGTTGTTGTTATGATTAACAAGTTACCCCCTAACTGGAAAGATTTTCGAAATTCTTTGCGTCACAAGTCTAAAGAATTTTCTCTTGAAAGTTTGATTGTTAAGCTTAGGGTTGAGGAAGAAGCTCGGAAACAAGACAAGAAGGAAGAGATTCTCATTGTTTCTAACAATAAGACTCATCCTAATTTGAAACCTAAGAAGAAGGATATGAAACCTAACCCGAACCAGAAGAAATGAGGAAGGCCTAATCAAAACAAGAACCAACACCCATCAAGAAATGGACAGAATTCTAATTCTGAGTTTCTTTGTTATACCTGTAACAAACCGAACCACATGGCTAGCAATTGCAGGTTTAACAAGGAAAAGAATAACGCACAAGCTAATGCTGTGGATGCCGTTATAATAGCCATGGTCTCAGATCCTAAGTTCTACATGGTTGGTGGTTCTGATGGGTGGTGGATAGACAGTGGTGCTTCACGTCATTGTTGTTTTGATAGGTCCCAATTTAAGACTTGTGATGAAACCAAGGATAAGAAAGTGTTGTTGGGAGACTCCCACAGCACTGTGGTGAAAGGTTCTGGTACGGTCGAATTGAAGTTTACCTCTGGGAAGACACTTATGCTGAAAAATGTCCTTCACACTCCAGAAATGAGAAAGAACCTTGTTTCTGGCTATCTTCTCAACAAGGATGGGCTGTATCAAACTATTGGGTCTGATGTTTACACTATAACTAAGAATAAGTTGTTTGTAGGAAAGGGTTATGCTACTGATGGAATGTTTAAGCTTAATGTCGATGATATGAATAAAATTGATTCTTAAACATATGGTTTGCAATTTTAATGTTTGGCATGGTAGACTTTGTCATGTGGGTAAAAAGCTAGTGAATAACATGATCAAGTTAGGTGTCCTCCCTGAATTTTCTGAAAATGAGTTTGAAAAATGTGAATATTGTAGTCAAACAAAAATAACTAAGACCTCACATAAATCTGTCGTAAGAGAATCCAAACCTCTAGACTTAATACATTCTGAATTGTGTGAATATGAAGGTATCCTAACTAGAAATGGCAAGAGATATATTATGACGTTCATTGATGATTGTTCTAATTATACTTATGTTTATTTGTTGAGCCATAAGAATAAAGCTAATGAAAAGTTTAAAATCTTTATTGCTGAAATTGCAAATCAATTTGGTAGAAAAATTAAGAGATTTCGTAGTGATAGAGGCACTGAATATGATTCTGGTCCTTTTACTGAAATTTATCAATCTAATGGCATTATACATGAAAAAACTGCTCCATATAATCCTCAAATGAATGGAAAAGCTGAAAGAAAGAACCGTACTCTTACTGAATTGACTGTTGCTTGTTTGCTTAGTTCAGGTGCTGCTTCTCATTGGTGGGGTGAATGTTTGTTGATTGTTTGCCATGTTTTGAATCGTATTCCTAATAATAAAACCATGATATCTCCTTATGAACTTTGGAGAAATAGAAAACCTAATGTCTCTTATTTTAGAGTTTGGGGTTGTTTAGCTTTTGTTAGGAACCCGATCCTAAAAGACATAAGTTAGAAAGTAGAGCTTATGAATGTGTTTTTATTGGTTATGCTCAAAACAGTAAAGCTTATAGGTTCTTTGATATTAATAATAAGGTTATTATTGAATCTATTGATGTTGATTTCTTTGAAGAGAGATTTCCTTTTAAATCTAGAAATAGTGGGGGTAATAGTGGGGGTTCAATACCTAGTACTTTACCTAGTGTTGATTCTGAACCTAGATTAGAAGAACCTAGAAGTGAAGAAACTAGGATCACCTAGTTGAACCTAGATGCGGTAAAAGAGCTAGGATCGAGACAAAAGATAAAAATCCGATTTTGAATTTTACGTTATAGAGGAAGAACCTTCTAATTTACAAGAGGCGTTTAGTTAAGTAGAGTCTAGTTTCCGGCAAGAAAAAGTTTGTAGATAATGAATGGGATTCTCATATGTCTAACGGAACTTTGGCGTATGGTAGATTTACCACACAGTAGTCACCGATAGGTTGTAAATGGGTTTTGAAAAAGAAACTGAAACCTGATGGAACAGTAGATAAGTATAAGGCTATATTGGTTGCCAAAGGATATAGGCAACGAGAGAACGTATACTTTTGTGATACTTATTAACCTGTTACTAGATTAACATCTATACGTATTTTGATTGCTATTGCTGCTACTCATAATCTTGTTATTCATCAAATGGATGTTAAAACTGCCTTTTTGAATGGTGAACTAGAAGAGGAAATTTGCATAGAGCAACCTGAAGGTTTTATAATTCCTAGACAAGAACAGAAAGTATGTAAGCTAGAAAAGTCTCTCTACGGTTTGAATCAAGCTCCTAAACAATGGCATGAGAAATTTGATAATTTAATGATTTCAAATAAGTTCAGAATAAATGAGGGTGACAAATGCATCTACTATAAATCTGAGAATAATGTGTGTGTGATTTTTTGCTTGTATGTAGATGATTTGTTGATATTTGGTTCCAATTTATCTATTGTCAATGAAACTAAAAGCATGCTTAGTTCAAATTTTGACATGAAAGATTTGGGTGAACCTAGTGTAATCTTGGGAATCAAAATAACTAGAACTAGTAGTGGTATTTCTTTAGATCAATCTCACTACATTGAAAAAATTCTGAGGAAGTATGATTATTTTGATTGTAATCTTGTTTGTACTCCTTATGATCCTAGTGTGAAATTATTTAAGAATACTAGAGAAAGTGTTAGACAATCTGAATATGCTAGTATAATTGGTAGTCTGCGTTATGCAACTGATTGTACTAGACCATACATTGCATATGCAGTGGGAGTTCTGTGCAGATTTACCAGTAAACCTAGTTTGAAACATTGGGATGCTATTGAGAGGGTTTGCGGTATCTGAAAAGAACCACAAACCTAGGATTACACTATCAGAGGTATCCCACAGTCCTTGAAGGATTTAGCGATGCTAATTGGAACACTCTATCAAATGATTCCAAGGCCACCAGTGGATATGTTTTTACTATTGCTGGGGGCGCTGTATCTTGGAGATCAAAGAAACAGACAATTATAGCCCAATCTACGATGGAGGCTGAATTGATGGCACTAGCAGCAGCTAGTGAAGAGGCAGGATGGCTGAAAAGTCTGTTGTCAGACATTCCAATATGGGAAAAACCAATACCCGCCACTTTGATCCACTACGATAGTACCGCGGCTATCGGAGTAGTAGATACTTGTTATAATAACAATAAGAATCGACAGATACGTCGAAAGCACGACATAGTTAGAGAATTTCTCACAACTGGTGTTGTAAGAGTAGATCATGTAAGGTCTGAAGGAAATATAGCTGATACTTTGACGAAAGGATTAGCTAGAGAAAAGGTATGGAATATCTCTAAAAGTATGGGACTTATTCCCGTGAGAAGTTGAGTCATTTGTAACGGATACCCAACCTAGAAATATGTTCAAAGGGACTAGACGAAGTTACAAATGATATGATAGAGTCATGCACTCCCATAGCATGATATCCTGAAGTGGGAAACAAAGTTGAGTGTTTAAACTCGTAATGATGTCTATAGCTCTTAAGTTAGAGTGGGATACACAGGAGTATTCTTGATAGACTCACCTATACGGATGTGAAGGTGTGGTCGCCTTCTATGAGATCTTGGGCAGCTCTCTAGACCGTTCGTTAAAAAAGGGATAAGCACATGGCCTTAATGTGCGAACTTAAAAATTTACACTAGATATAGTTGTGTGTGTTAAATAATCTACTATTAGTTAGAGTTCAAGACGCGAGTCACTCTAGTCACACGATACTTAGAAAGTTTAACACTATGTAAAGGTTCAAGTCAAAAGGCACCTTTGCTTATGCGAATCGTATAGCACTTGCTCAATGTTTTGAAATATAAGTGGGGGATTGTTGGTATATACATTTAAAAACAAAGTTTTGTAATATTGTACCAAACTTAGAGAGATAGTATGGTGGTATTATTTTGGGCTCGCACACTATAGACTTGGGTTCAAGTCTCACCCCATGCATTTGACTAGGTATATTTATATATCTATATGTATTTAATAAAATCCGGGAGAGCGGGACACTTATTTTTTTGCAGATTTGACTTTTGGTTTTGAAAAACGTTTTAAGGTAATTATTCTCTAATTAATTGTCTTTAATCTTGGCAATATATCTTGCCCGTTTTCTGACTGTTACGGAAGGTTAATTGAGTGCGATTACTCGGGAATTTATTTTCATTAAAGTTGATTGATTCTCTTGAGTTTTATAAGACCGGTTTTTCACGAGAGGATGAAAAACATATAGTTTTACATCTATTGAGTTCTCGAGAAGTGTAAAAATGAGTGATAGTTGGATCGATTTCTCAAGGTGCAGAGAAATCGAACAAGAGAGTATCCGCTGTTTTATCCCATACGGTTTTCGACAGAGAATTGACTGCTAGCACAATCAAGAGTCAGAGTCGCGAAACACCTTAAAGATAGCGACCTAGTCCGCGACTCAAATTTGAGATTTACTTTTTGTGTGAATTTTTGCATTGTTTCCAACATGCTTCTAAGTATCGACAATTAAATGTCATTCAAACCTGTCAACAGGCCTGTATTATAATTGATTTCTTTCGTCACATCTTTTAGTTAAATTTGGGTGTTAAATGGATAAACCCAGGTTCATATATGTTTCTTATAAGGTAAGAAGAGTATGGCTATCCTTATTTCCTTAGTTTACAAGCTATTGACTGTTAATTATCAACTTAACTGCCCTCCATAGATCATAAGCGTTTGTACTCAAGGTTAAGTAGATATGGTGTTTGATTCCTGTGAGCTATTGGGATAACCATTACTAAAACAGTTAAAATTACTTAGAATTTCTTAAATCTGTTCCAACTTAATTTATATTAGAACTAGATGAATTTCAAATCGTGGGTTTTCCAAAATTTGTTTATATGGTAAGTATAGCATCTATAATTAAAATGGAATAGTAGTAGTAATGCATGAATCCAAGCAGTGACGGAACTGACACCCCCAATTTTCTAAAACCAATCCAGTAGTCAAGTTTTCAAGACTATTCAAACTACACCATTTCTCAAATAGTAAGATAGATTTTGCTTGTGTGGTTTTCGGATGAAACACTGTAAGAATTGGCTTAAATGAGGCAAGTTGAATTAAGTGATTACTAAAGCATGAAAAAAGACAAGTTTTTGGTTAAGAAATGTGTACGTTATTATGGTAAAAGCATGACAAAATTAAATAAACTAAATATGGATCACCAAGTTTACAAGTTAATTAACCTCCTATAGCCTTAGACCATTTGGAAGTATCAATGACATCTAACAATCTGTTTTATTTTTGACACTTTTCTAATTTCTCAAGTGTTTCTGCATATGTAATCATGACCAACCATCTATGAAATGGATGACTACACTTTTTTTTTTTCTTAGTGTTTCTCTAATTTCCTGGCTTCACAAAATTTGAGCACAACGCCGTTAACGACGATTTCCAAGTAAATACATGCATGCAATACTTGATGACTTAATTGATCCTTCCTTAATTATAGGAATGTTTTTATCCATTTTGAACTTTGTGTGATAAATTTTTTTATGTTTAGGCCTATTCCTATGCACATGCCAAAAAAATGGTGTTTGGCATACCAGGTGGCATGGCAAACAATCTGTGCCCTTATGGGAAAACCGCGGAGCGATCGAATTTCATCGATGTCCATATTGTTAATATCGCTCGAAATTGACTCCATCGCTGACGTTATAATCAATATCGCCACCGTTCGAGTTTCTGACGCCTATAAATACCGCACCTATCTTCTCAACTCTTCTCATTGCAGTATCTGACTCGGTTGAACGATTTTGAGGCTCTATTTCAAGGATTTCAAAATATGCACTTGGATGAGATGCAAAAATTGAGGGAAAGCATGATGTTTGAGATGAGTCAAGGACTTGAGGTTAATGATGGTTCAGGTAGTAGTAGGGGAATGAGTCATGGTGTTACAAGAGCTGGTAGAGGAATGACTCATTTGAGTCCCAATGTTACGAGAGCCGGTAGAGGAATGAGTCCAAGTGGAAGTCGGAAAAGTCGGCAAAGTTGTCGAAGTCGGCAAAGTCCTGGAAGTCGGCAAAGTCGTGAAAGAAGTGAAATAAGATTGAGACGTCGTCCTATGGAGGAGTTACCAGAAAGTTCAACCCCAAACATGGTGTTAGATAGTCAAGGAGTACGTGGTGGTGAAGAAAACATTGGCTTGGATACAACTCCTACACGTATGTTTAGTCATTTGAAAACTGACATAATGACTCCAGGTGGTGGCCGGTGTGAACATGGAAGTAGTTAGGAAAACGAATCTGTATACCCCAACTTCCTCAACCTCATCAGCATTTCAACCATTCCAGAAACAATATTAACCACACTTATTTCAAGATTTTTATCGTGTTCCCATACCCCCTCATCCCATTGCTTATCAAGGCTGCGGTGATTCTGATGAGACTCAAGCACCAAGTGAGTCTCAAACCGGCACCATAACTAATTTGTTGAACTACTCTATGGATCCAGAAAATGCAGGCAATTGGATTTTTGGGTCAGGGAGGAAATGGACAAGGAAATGAGTAGTGTAATCTTTTAGTTGAAATGTGAAATGTAATTTTGTTTTTTAGATTAATAATTAATGGAAACTATCTTTTAAATTAATATTCAGATTGAAACATGTTTTACATTTCATTAAAAATTAACCTTGATTGCATAACACGATAATTATAATTTGAATCCCTGCACATGAATATTGTAGAGTTCATAACATTCGTCATGACTAAACCATCTTCCATTGTCTTCGGCGAATTTGGTACGAGCTCTAATTTTTAGTTATTCATTTGATAACCCAGATTATCCCCTTTATCAACCACATAATTTCTTGATACTTTCTAACATTGTCATTGATGAAACAATAACGATTTTGAAGACACTCATTTGTTCTTGTTGGATTTACATGACTTAACGCTCGTAAACTTATGAAACACGAGTGTCCCATAAGTTTAAAAGTCTCTAAAGTGAAATATCTATCAACTTGCAACTAAAACCCAACATCGAATTAGAGAAACATCTTCCTCTGGAGTAAAATCCACTTCGGTTATGCGAGCACTAGACATGAAGAAATGAATTTGAAATTGGGTTGGAATAGGTAGAAAACAAGTATTTATAGGGGTTGAAATGGTAGCCGTTAGATGAAGATCTCATTAGCGATTATCATAGTAGCGGGCGACGACTTGACTATCGTTGTCGCGTTAATGACCATCGAGCGTTGTGTTGACCATCGAGCGGCCGAGACTCTATCGCTCGCCGGTAACTCTATCGTGTATGCCTATATGTAAGGAAAAACATATTGGCATATGAGTTTGGCAGTTTGGCATACCCATAGTAGGTTCATATATGCCGAATATCATGTTTTGGCATGTGTATAGGAATAGGCCTTACGATGACATTTTTTTTAGTCTTTTCCTGATTGTTCCTAGGAGTTGAAAAGGCCGCTTTGTAGACTACATTACTCAGTTAAATAGAAAACTCTTATAAAAGGAGAAGGAGACACAAAGTAGGGGAAGAAGAGGAGAGAGATTCTTATTATTATGTGTATAAGATACAATGTTTAAGCCTCTATTTATATAGATAGAAGACTTGGTGTCCTAGATATGTAAACCCTAAACTTAGACATGAAGGGCATCTTAGTAAATAAACTTGGTTTATAACACTCCCCACCTGATGACCACTGTGGCTAAGTCATTACAAATATACCAGGAAAACTCAAAAGAGAAAAACACGAAATTGCATAAGCATGTAAAGACTCAAACTTGATGTTGGACACGCAAATGTTGCCTCATTAAAACCTTGACAAGGAAAACCCGGTGGGACGAAACCTTGACGAAGGAAAAGAGTACAACGATAAAGTCCAGTGAATGCACCTTAATTTGATGATGGCGCTCCCCACGATAAATACTTGATCAAGTCTTAGTGTGCAAATCTTTGAGTCGAGACTTTCCAATTTTGAAGAACAATTTCTTGAATGCGAGAAGATATTTGTTACGATGAAGTCTTCTTTTGTGTTAGTCTTCTAATAGTAGTGTACTCGAATCTTCAAGCTTCTCCAAATTCATTGAGAACTTATGTCTTGGTTTGCTATCTTGGAGATGATTTGCATATGTAGTTAGACGTAGTTTCTTCAACAAGGTGCCAATATGTAGTTACTGATACCAAAGGTGAACAAAATTTGTGATCATACCTTATATGGATCAGAATGATATCCAAATTCATAGGAGAAGTTTATGTTGATGTGGTCTAATAAAATGATCTAGTTAATGGTGGGAATCCACCAAATAACAAGAAATCGATACAACTCCCCTTGGATGACCACCATGTTGAATTAAATTGCCTCGCTAAAACCTCATCAATGTAAAACCCAATGGGAAAAAACTTGGACAAAGGAAAAAGAGCACAAATATCAACATTTTGAAATAAAATAAAATGTCATGTTGCCTCGTTAAAACCTTGTCGGGGAAAACCACATGGGATAAAACCCAAATAAAGGAAAAAGAGTACAACTTTTGAAGATTATGGATGCTAACTCAACTATATGAGTATTACGGAAAATGAGCATCAAAATCATAATTCTAGTCTATCTCAAAGACCAGTTTAAGCAAGCATAATTCTAACCGCAGATTTAAGAAAGCAAAATAGAAATAAAATAGAATTTATGTTACTAAAACGTGGATTTTTGTGTTTTTAAGGACTCCTCAAAGAGACCTATAACGTTCAAGTCATCAACTAATTAATCCGGATTTTTGGTGTTGTACCAAATTTCTAAAAACACATTGAGGATTGTTCAACTTGACATAATCAAGTCGGATGGTTTGTCTAAATATAATTTGAATCCTACAAGGATTACAAATTTGAATATGTTCCCTGATTACATTTCTTGTGTGAATGCAATATGAATCCTTTGAGGACTACCACGCCAAATGCATCAAACATGGAGAACAAAACTTTATTGAATCAATCCCAGGGTCAGAGAAAAAAATACAACCCTCAAATCGTTTTTACAACGAACAAATTTCTCGTATAACAACGCAATATATGACTACACCCACCTGTAATTATTAATAGGCTAGGAATGTTTAAGGTATTAAGTTTTGGATCCAAAATTGCGTTGATCGAGAAATTAATCCAACCTAATTGGATTGTATGCCAACCAATCACATTGTCGATATTCCTCTGCAGAGGGGTTCACAACAACCATTTTTATTATTTCAGTAGCTACACTAAATGAATATTCGACAACATTCAATTAAATACGATCCCACACAATTCTCAAACACAATTCATAAAATTACTGGTACCAGATTTCACTGCGAGCATTATAGTCTCCGATCTTCCAGTAGGAGATATGAACTGAGAATGTGGATCTTTTTCATAGACTCTGTTGGAGCACTATATGTAGCCTATATAAAAATGCTACATGATTACTAGATGTGATTGAATTTACCTTTTAAAACGGCATAATTAAGCTTATGGGAAAGCTAATTGAGATATTTCCACGCCTATTTAATGGCATAAGCTTAAAGAAAACTAGATGAAATATTTTTACGCCTGGTAAATGACAGCCTTTTTCGATTTGATCAAGATGGGAGAGAAACTGATATAACTTTGAAGTTAATTAATACCAACGTTTGGTAGTGTGTATATTCTCCCCCTGATTATGGCGAAAATATTTTTATCTCATATACGAAAATAAGTTTTGTAGAGTATTATCCGATTAATTCGAGGACATATACTCATAATAATTTCTGGATTATAAACAACTCCAGTTGACAATGGATTCTCGATTTAAAGAGCCATAAAAGAAATTGGCCTAAAAATAAATAAAACTGTAGTCTTCTTGACATACAAAATTAACATCAACCAAGGACTTTATCGGCTACAACCAAAAACATATAAAATATGTAAATAAATCTCCATATAATTGCGTGAACTCTAAGGCCAGTGAGACAAAGATTTGGATTGTGGACACTTTATTTTCCAAAAACAATTAAATTTTAAGATCAATTTAGTCACTACAAGGACTAAAGATATATAGGCTTACAAGCCGGGTGCACCCTTTGATCTTATGTGTCCTTGATTGTTCCAACAACAAGTGGAATAATCCGAATTTTGGAGATTATTATCACGAGGAAACACTAATTGCTCAATATCCCTAAGGAATGTAACAATTCCTTGTTTTATTGGTATTTGTAATAGTAACGATATTTTATATATCCCTTTGAGATCGATAGGGAAAAACCATACTTAATTGGCTTATTTGTTTCTTCTTGAGAAAGATAAAGAAATTATTTTCGTTATTGAATTTAGAAAAATCCATTATTGGTTGAAGAATTCAATCCTTATTGGCAAAAATTGAGATAATATGCCAATTTAGTTTCTCTCATCTTATAAAAATGATGGAGGAAAACCAATACCGATTGGGTCTGTATACGGTACACCAAAATTGCATTGACAAAAATTTAAAGAAAAAAAAATATCGTATTGGTCATCTCCTATGGAAAATCCATTATGTATTGAGTTTGGTTTTTAAATCACATGATCTTCATCAATTGACAAAGATACCAAATTAATTGGCCGGAGGTTTTTCAACCATGCACGTGATTAGTTACCGTAAAAATAATTAGATTATGGTAACACCAATTTTTGGTGATTACAGTTTTATTAAACGAATAAAAACTGTAGACCATCCTTCCATGGATTTTTTTTTTTTTCCTATTAAAAGATGAGAAAAGAAAGGAAAATCAACTTATTCCAAAAAAAAAATTGATCACCACATCGATCCCATAAATATAGACCATATCTTTGTAGGGTTTCCAACGGATTTTAGTTATACCCGCAAACATAACTCTGAGAATTGCATCAATCATAATCTCACCGTCAGATACAAGGATGTATAAAATCCATAAGAAGGGAGTAGACGGTGATACGTGGAATATGTATAAAATACAAGGATGTATAAAATCCAAGAAGTAAAGAAAACACTCCTTCTTAATATTGATGGTGGAATAGTTCGTTCACTCCACCACTATCACCGTGTATGTGTATATATGTTCGATACAGTTTATGTCAAAAAAGAAAGATGCTCTACATGTTCAAATCAAAACAAAATTTTAAAAAAAAACTTGTTGAGATATGTCAAACAACGAGAAACAAACAATGGTTAGCGTATAAAAACAAAAGGAATAAAACAAAAAGTTCACAACCCCACTGTTCGTTTTGATCTTGCGTGATGCCGTGATCCGAGATCGCATACAAACTCTCTCCATATGGTTTGTGTACCATAGAAATCTACAATAAACCGATAGAAGATTTATTAGAATCCTTTCAATTAAATAAAGAAGAAAAAAAAAAATCAAATCAAAGAGAGAGTTAGATATAGATGTAGTTAATCTTCTATGTTTTCATGGATAGAGCAAACGTGCGTGATAACGTCTTATAAAAGGAGAAGGAGACACAAAGTAGGGGAAGAAGAGGAGAGAGATTCTTATTATTATGTGTATAAGATACAATGTTTAAGCCTCTATTTATATAGATAGAAGACTTGGTGTCCAAGATATGTAAACCCTAAACTTAGACATGAAGGGCATCTTAGTAAATAAACTTGGTTTATAACAAAAACAATATTAATCCTAAAAGTTCTATTCAAATGTATTTTCCTAAAAATAAAAATTTAGTCACTTGATACTTCTCAATATGTCGGACAAGAAATCATCCCAAAATCCCATGTAGGAAGTTCTCTGCTTATACTATTTTAATACACTTTCTTCGGGAAACTACAGTTTCTCCATGCCGTGCAATATTATTATGGGTTTTGTTATTTTGTGCACAAGATAAGAGCCAATTATTGGCATCGAAAATGATAAAAAACAATAATATGAGAGATGGTGTTTTTTGCATTGGAGAAAGTAAAGTTTGCACTTGTATAGAGAAAAATACAAAAAATCATCTACCTTCTCCAAGAGATGAGATTAGCTTTAACTTGAATAACTGTTTGAAAAGGCGCATTTTCTTTTGCCTTCGAAGATACGATTATTTCGTTCTAGCCATATTTCCCACGTTATGGCTGCAGGGATATAGGGCCGAAAGAGCTTTGCTGCATCTTTGATGCCTTTAAGTTCCACTGGCAATTGGAGATCAGCTGTATCATTGTGGTTGAGAGAGGAGCAGCATGAAAGGCACGTAAAATCTTTCTCCATACTTGAACTGTGTAGGGACAAGTTAGCTTGATATGATCAATGGACTCGAATGCTTGCAAACAGAGGAGGCTACACCTATTGGCAAGTCTAAAATCCCGACGTTGGAGATTGTCGAGGGTTAAGATCTTCTCGTGAGCACTAACGAACGGTCTGGGTGAAGTTTGACCTTAGGTTTAGGTTAGGTTATACACGTGAACAAGTTTTCCTAGAAAGATGGAAACATACGTACGGTTGAGAAAAAATCAGTCACTTAAAGGCTTAAATTATAACGCCGAAATATGTTAGGTATCTTGGCAAAGAAGAAGATGATGAGTTTTAACCCAGTCTTCTGTTATCGTTCTCCAGTGGGAACTCTACTTCCCAAACATCCTTCTTGTCTCAAAACCTACTGAACCCCAGTTTCATTTCTATACCAATCCGGAAAGAATTTAAAAGATTTTCTTCAACAAGTTCTTTGATCAAACCCGTTCAATCAGCAGCTTCACTTGCGGCTATTACTAAACCTGATTTCCCGATTCTTCATCAGGAGGCTGATAATGGAAAGAAACTAGTGTTTCTGGATAACGCAGCGACTTCTCAAAAACCGTATGTTGTTTTGGAGGCTATGAATGATTATTATTCAAAATATAATTTTTTTTTTTTTTTGATCGGTAAATAAAATTATATTAAGAAGTAGGCATATTACATAGCTGCAAAAGCCACCATACATGAGGAAAGCCAACAAGGAGACTAAACACCCAATAACAAGGAGACATAAATGCAACCCTGCATACCAGAATTAACCCCCGTCTAACAAGATAGTTAGACGCCCTATGGGCCATAGAAACCCTAAGACCCACTTAGAAAACCTAGCCCAAGAAGGGGCTTTGGAAAACCCTAAAACTTTTTGTAATTCTTCCGATTCCGCCGCCGTCGAATTCTGGATCCAAATCCACTCCACATTTCTTAATCTTTCGAAACCAGCCGCCGTCGCCAGATCGTCGCCACTCTTTCCATTAAGCATAAACAGGTACCTTCCATTAATGAAATTAGTGATCTCGCGAAGAAGATGATCCAAAAATCTTTCTTTATAATAAGAGACCCCAAAAGAGCCACATGGCATCACCACAATTGTTTTGATTTGTGGTGAAGCCACATCATCTTTAGTTTACACGTCATTTCCATGTCATCATAGCCTCTTTGTAGTATGAGATTCACGCACCTCTTCAAGTTGATTTTTCTAAGAGTCACGGTTGTTTTACGAAGCGATGCAACTCTTCGAAGGTGAGTTCTCTTCAAAGTTGATTTTTCTAAGAGTCACAGCTGCTTTATGAAGAGATGCAACTCTTCGAAGGTGAGTTTTCGACTGTTATAAAGTTCTATATGACCAGGGGCAGAGGGTTGACTAACCCTAAAGCGTTATAATTTTTCCAAATAAGTTCCAATCTTTTCAACATGAGCATATTCAGAAGCGCGGCTCCACAATCCATTTGTTGTGATTGTTGTGAAGCAATTCCATGAATACATCACGAATATAACTAGAGATTATACTCGAGCGCAGTAATAACATCAATAATATTGTAACAGGTACTGTGTAGATCGACAACAACTGATACCGATTTGAAGATCAACCAGATCAAGAATCTACTTGGTACGTCCACGTTTTCCTTAGATGATTATTTTGCTGTCATTGTAAAAGTTGCACACTGAAGTCACTTGAAAGTGGCAAAATGAAAACTAAAAAGCATGTAAATTAGATGTCAGATAAAAAGGAGCGTGCTCTTAACATTAGTCAGTCCCCTCGGTAACTTGGATTGATCCATTCAAGAATATGGTATATGGACTTAGGTCCAAATTAGAGATCACCATTATGAAAATATTAACTGCATGGTTTGTAATAATATTGCAAAATATTTTTTATTGTGAAGTCTCTGAATCTTTACTGCATATTCATAGACTCATAACTATTTAAACCTGCGCGTCTATATACATATACTTCCTTTAGAAACTCGGAAGGAAACTACGCATCTTTTCATACCTTTAATACAAGTTTTTAGGGAAGCCAATTTTCTCAACATGACAACATATATCTACTCATCTATAACTGTCAACATCCATCAGTCGGCACTGGATAAACTTCAATTATTTCATTTGTGTACACAACCTTTGGGGACATCCCATCTTCTGGGATAACACAAATCCTAAACCTATGCAGTTGCCAGACCCGCAATTCAGAAAATACAGTGGTTTGATAGAAAATATCAACGACTCAAATCTAGACAAACAAACCAACTATCACGAGAAATTTTTGTCTATTAATTGCAAGGCATCATTGGGTTTTGAAAATTACGTACATTCAGCATAATTATGGACGGGGCATTTGCGACTCCATCAAAAATAAAGTAGTGATTAATGTTTTAGTGTTATATATCAAGAGAAAGAACAAGCACTTGGAGTCTTGGACAGTTAGAAGAAATTTCTAATAGAGACATACAAACGGAAGAAAGATACACCACGCGGGGGTACACGAGGTGAAGAATATTCGAAAAGTGTTACAGTGAACCAAGAGATCAGAATTTATCTCTTCATTTATTAGGCGAATAAATCCGTTAGAAGTTTCTACATCCGATTAATGGGTATGTACCTAAGAGAATAATAGGTGGTGCTCAAGTAGGCATTTTAAAAAAAAAGATCGGAAAGGATTTACCGTGCACATCCAACATTGGGGGAGGGAGAATCTCTACCTGCTTAGGTTAATCAACATACTAAAAGAACCATATACCTTGAGGAAATCAGGACCTTTAATGGAGTTGTTCATCAAACCTTAAGAGGTTTCCGGGTTCGTTAAGATCAATATGATTGGTTATAGTTAGTACTTTGGGGGTGATTAATTTGTATTATAATTGAGTTTAGTATACGTGCAGGAAACAATTAGAAAAACGTTATCATCACAAACAATCTACGTTTTGTCCGAAACAAAGCTTCAAGTTACTCAGCTTCCGGAAATAAGGCATTTCATTATAGAAAATTGAGGCTGTGAAGCAGTGGTAATGAAAAAGAAGAAGAACAAATAAGAAATATTAAAATTAAACATTAAATAACTTAGGCATAACAGACTGTAACTTCCTGCTTCAAAAAAAAAAAAAAGACTGTAACTTCCTTTTGAAGCAAATTTTTATGTGTGAATCAATAAAGAGACCAAAAGACAGTAGCCGAACGAATATAGTGATAATGATAAGAATAGAATTTGGATCTTATATCTTAGTGTGGAAGAAATTCAATCCGGTGTGAATGCACCGGGTTAGATGCTTGTATAAAAGAAAACTAGAAGATTGATTGGCAAGAACACCACAAAACGGCACCCATTAGCTAAAAAGCCACATCCATGAATAATCCAACTTTGTGTTGCAACAGGAACCCCAAAGAACACACCATCGACACATCCCCACCACCACCTTAAACTTGCAAACTTCCGACCAGTACTCGGATGAACCGTATCTGTTTAAAAACATAAACCCCAAGGAAAAAATCATCACGAGATGCTTGGAAGGCTAAAAAGTGGAGATCTGCTAACGGATCCGGCAAAGAACACCCACAACTGTCCTGATTTGTCTGCAACCACCAGATTTGAACCGCTTCTAACATCAAAAGCAATCTGTCTTCAAGAATCACAACCATCAAACACCATTTGCAACCGCTCAAAAGAGTTAGGAAAGATTTACACAAAGGCTTTGACTGAAAATGATGATGAATTAAGAAAGTAAAGAAAGATGTAGAAACAAAATTTTGGATTTGAAAATGGAAAGGATGGGAGAAAAAAAAACAAGGAGATGAAGATGAAGATAAAGAGAATAACTTTAGGCTCGAAAAACCACAATCAGAAGAATCCCAACGAACAAGGAGAGAAATCCTTGCTCAGATCTAGTCCGAGGACTAAATCCGAGCAAGAATGGAGGCAGCAGATTAGAAAAAACCTAGGGCCGGTATATTTTTACTAGAGGAGAGAAGGAGAGAGAAGTCCTTTAATATATACTGTAATTGTTATCAATCATTTCCCCTATTCTAACATAAGAAAAGTGGTTTATTCAAAATATAATGCCAATGTGCATCAAGGCCTCACCTCTGCTCTGAATGTCAAGGCCACAGATGAATATGAGTTGGCAAGAGAAAAGGTCGCGAATTTTGTTAATGCACCACAATCTGCAGATATTGTGTTCACAAGAAATTCAACAGAAGCTATAAATCTAGTGGCTTACTCTTGGTTACTTGCAAATTTAAAACCAGGAGATGAGATTATCCTAACGGTAGCCGAACTTCACAGCTCAAAAAACTGGCGCCACTTTGAAATTTGTTGGTTTAACAGAAAAGGAAGTTCCAGATGTTTTGCAATTGAGAGAGATGATTTCGAAGAACACGAGGCTTGTGGTAGTCCACCACGTCTCGAACGTTCTTGGCTCTATTCTTCCTGTTAGGGATATCACAGCAAGAGCACATAGTTTCGGAGCAAAGGTGTTAGTAGACGCCTATCAAAGTGTTCCTCACATGGTGGTTGATGTGCAGAGCCTGGATGTTGACTTTCTTGTTGCGTCTTCGCATAAGATGTGCGGGCCTACAGGCATTGGATTCTTCTATGGCAAAAGCGAGCTCCTTTCGGACATGCCTCCTTTCTTAGGTGGCGGTGAAATGATTACCAATGTATTTCTGGACAATTCTACTTATGCAGAACCTCCTTCCAGGTTTGAGGCTGGAACCCCCGCAATTGGGGAAGCCATAGGTCTTGGAGCACCACTGGACTACTTATCAAGAATTGGCATGCAAAAAATCCATGATTATGAGATAGAGTTGGCTGAGTATCTCCATGAAAGCCTTCGTTCTGTTTCCAGTATCCACATATATGGCCCTGCTCCTTCCCGAACTGTCAATCGAGCTGCTCTGTGTGCATTCAATGTCGTCAACCCGGCAAACACTGACGATTTTGTCAACCCAACAGATATTGCCATTATCCTTGATCGCCTACACAGTGTGATGATCAGATCGGGTACTCATTGTGCTCAACCTCTACATCGCCATGTAGGTGTAAATTCAAGTGCACGTACGTGCTAGTCTATACTTCCACAAGATGATGTATCAAAATTCTCTCTTAAAATTGTACGAAACAATTCAATGGATAGGCAGTGTTCCAAAGAATCATTGGCAATTTGCGTAATGTAAATTTGGATTTTCTCGTATCAATTTGTAGTGATAGTCTTCCTAACCAGTTTTAAAGGAACATTTTGCTTTTTAATGTAGCCTGCAATCAGTTTGATAAATTACTAAGATATGAAGAAAAGAACACAAACAATTAATGAATAGAAATCCACCAAGATACACGCAAACATTTTATAGGCATAAAAATACAGCGCAAAATACAGATTAATTGTAATTATAGGACTACATGGATTCTGAAAGGAGTTCTTTTCTCTGATTACCTTCCAACACCATGAACCTGATTCTTAACCCCTTGAACATCTACAATAACCTCATTCATGCTGCCTCTATCTGAAGGTAACTCCGAAGAACATTTGACGCCAATCTGAATTATGGAAGCCAAGATTTGTCTCATTGTATCTCTTGCATTTTCATTGCCATGGACTCCTTCTACATCCAACAACAAACGTGAATCGATTATCTCCACAACGTGCTCTGGCGATACATGCATCTTACAGAAGCTATGAATATTTAGACCATCCTTAAACATATCGTCGGTTGGTCTCTTTCCTGTGAACATCTCTAGCAAAAGAATCCCATAACTATATACATCGCCTTGTGTTGACACTTCACCACCCATTCCATATTCTATGTAAACCAAAACAATTAAACAAAATGTAAGTATTTTCATTAACCTAAACATGTATAACAAATCCTAATACATATTTTATTCTTACCTGGAGATACATAACCGATGGAGCCTTTTATTGCAATTGAGCTCGCATCTTGTTGGTTCAGATGTCCAGAATTACTTGAGGGAATAAAAATGAATTTAGCCAAGCCAAAATCACCCACATGAGCAGTTAAATCATCATCAAGAAGGACATTACTTGGCTTCAGATCACAATGCACAATGGGTGATTGAGAATCATGGTGAAGATAATTTAATGCAGAAGCAATGTCGAGGGCAATGCTCAATCTTCTTTCCAGGTTCAAATTCTTCTCTTGTAGTTCGTCATTGTTTGTATCACTTACAGTGGGATGCAGCCAATTCTCTAGACTCCCATTAACCATGAACTCAAAAACTAGAGCTTTGAAAGGATTACCTTGAAAATCAATACTGGAACAACAAGTTACAATTTTTAGTAAATTTCTATGTCTAACTTTTCTCAGAGCATTACATTCAGCCATGAAACTATTGGTTGCACCTCTTTGTTGAAGGTGAAGGACCTTCACTGCAACAGGTTTTGATTCATATTGATGAAGAATTCCTTTATACACGGAACCAAAACTTCCGGCGTAAGCAAGTTGGTAGAATCGTTAAACCCGTTAGTAGCTTTAAGAAGCTCACCATAAGAAACTCCCATGTACTGATTGCCTACGTCTAAAGTTGTCAAAGGTAGTTCTGTTTTTGACTTCCTTCTCCGATACACATAGACACAAAACATACCCAAAGTTAAAAGTAAAACCACAGTAACTATGCTGATCACTGCAACTTTGACAGGCTTTGATTTTCTCCGTTTACGCTCCATATTGGGATTTATTGGGACGGAGCAATTCGGCAGCTCCAAGTCAGGTATACCACCACAAAGCTTACTATTTCCTTCATACAAAAATGTTGTTATGTTCTTAAACACTCCATCTTTTGGTACCACTCCCTCCAGATTATTATAGGAGATATCTAATCCACTGAGCGTAAGATTTTCAAACCCTTTTGGTATTGTACCAGACAGGTTATTGCGGGAAAGACTTAACCGATCAAGACCTTTTAAGAAAGTAAAAGATTGAGGAATGTTTCCTTGGAAAAAGTTATTCTCCAAATTAAGGTATTTTAAGCCTAAACACTCTCCTATGGTACTTGGAATTTCACCAGATAATTTGTTTATGTCTAGGTATAACTCCCCAAGGTTTTTTATCTGACCAACTTCCATCGGAAGTGCACCACTAAATGAGTTATTACTTAAGTCTAGACCAAGTGATAAAGAGGAAAGTTCAAAAACTTGTTTGGGTATACTACCACTTAGTCTGTTGGTTTGTAGCTCCAAGCTCTGCAAAGATTTACAATATCCAAGACTGGATGGAATTAAACCTATTAAGTTGTTATTATTGAGAGTGAGTTGGATCAGTCTTGTTAAGTTACCAAAAGAAGAAGGAATTGAACCCGAGAGTTCATTGTAATCCAAAAATAATATTCCCAAATTTTGCAGGTTCCCAATACTTGGAGGAATACTTCCTGTTAAATAGTTATAACCCAAAATGAGGGTCGTTAAACCTTGAAGATTCTGAATACTTGGAGGAATGCTTCCATATATCTGATTGATACTGAAATCTAGTTGATCAAGACTTGTTGAGAGATTGGCTATAGAGCTAGCTAATGTGCCTCCAAAATTATTGATGCTTACAATTAAAACCCTCAAATTGGTACAGTTAACTAGAGAATCGAGGAACTTTAGATCATCAGCTTGTCCACTTCCAAGATTATTTTCTCTTAATTGTATCACTCTAAGATTTATTAAGTTACCAAGGTTATAAGGGACTAACCCAACTAAATTATTTGTTCCCACTTGGAACATCTCAAGTCTCGACATATTGGAAAATGAACTAGGAATGGTTCCAGTGAAATTGTTTTCTTGAATCGAAAAATGCGTAAGATTTGGAAGTGTGAAACCAATGTTAAATGGAATACTACCGTGGAGATGATTATACATCAATGAGAACTTTTCAAGTGATGAAATATTATAGAGTGAAGACGGGACATGACCTGATAACCTATTCATCTCTAGAACCAGAAGTTTTAAGTTTGTTAATTGACTTAGAGTGTTTGGGATTCTTCCCTCCAATTTGTTAAAACCAAGATCAAGTTGAGTAAGAGATGATGAAAGGTTACCCAATGAAGTAGGAATCTCTCCTGTTAGATTATTTCCAGCAAGCAACATCCTTTCAAGATTTGGCAAGTAGCCTAATCCATTTGGAATCCTTCCGGTTAGCAGGTTGTTTAAAATATCAAGGTGCGTGAGACTGGAGCAACGAGAAATATTGTGTGGAATTTCTCCTTCCAAGGAGTTATTTGAAAGACTCAAGTGTTTCAATCGAAAAAGGCGACCGATTTGCTGAGGGATTTCTCCGTTTAAGCTGTTGTTGTGGAGGATGAGATAGTTAAGAAAGCTAAGGTTTCCCACATGAGGAGAAATGGAGCCTACCAATCCCTGAGAATTAAGATCTAACACGGTGACTCTACTTCGATGGCGACGACTACATGTAACACCTCTCCACTCGCAGAAATGAAGAGAACTATTACTGTTATTCCACGAACTCAATATTCCGAGTGGATCATGAATTATTTCATTCTTAAAAGCAATTAACGCTAGTTGGTCATTTGATTTGCTATCGTCGTTGAATGCAACAAGACAACTAACATACATGGACATATAAGAAACGATGAGAGTAAGGCTGGATACTAGTAATAATATAGTACTGAAGTTGAAAGAATTCTGATGCTGTGGTAATATCTTCATCTCCATGAATATTAACATGTATAGATTTAGAGGTTTAATATTCTGCAGAGAAATTGAGATGGTATAGAAACGAGCGTTTAACTTAGTTGGGTTTTATAAGTTAAGGAATCTAAAAGAAGTGTTTAAATTTACACGTCCAAACTAAAGGACAGCCTTTGAAGTCTTTAGTACGTTGGGTAGAGGTCTTGTCCCCAGAGGCCTCTGATTGAAAGTGTCCGTGTGAATGTATTTACGAAAGCTTTATGAAGTCATCAAAAAAATTCTAGTCTGATGACAACATTTATTTATTCTATACGTTTGATAGTACATCACATCGCACAAATCACGCGTCCCACACAAAAACGTAAAAATCATGCAAAATGTGCTATGCCAGTCACCAGTGATTCATATCAATAATCAAGGTTTCATAACGAAAATGTGGATTATTTACAAGCTTCGCTGTACAATGCTTGATTTGTCGGGTTATCATGTGATTTTAGATCTGAGGACATACGAGAAATGATGAGAGTACTGAAACTGAAAGCATTATGATGTTTTAACTCAGGTGTTAAGTTAAAACAATAGGGACGGGCCTTGAACTTCTGAGGGGGGCTACTAATTTTTGTCTATTGAAAATGCACTTGAAAAATTACCTTCAGGTAAGTTTTATGATTTTGGTGGAGCATCCCACAACCACTAAAAACGTCCAAACAATATGGAAAGGCTATCATCTGAAAAGCAGAAGGAAAAGTGGTGATATAGAACAAACCTGCACATGGATACAGTGATGGTCATCAGTGGAAACAGACGCTGAGAGTACAATGATTGATATTTTGAACAGGAGAAAGACGTACAACTGCATGTGGGATGGATTGCGAAAGCTTACTTAGAAGTCCAGTAGACACTAGAAAGTATGTATGTATCGTATATATCTTTTTGGTGGAAGGAAATGCAACCAGTTTTCTAGCTTAGGCGTTTCACAGCCATAAAAACAATCCTTCATTTTCTATATTTCTTTTCTGTAATATTGATCGGCTAAATGCATGAAGGACCTCATAATAGTATAAGCCATGGCATGCTTATGGAAATTTAATCCAGTTTATCTTATACTCCCTCCGTCCTACTGAAAATGATGGTTCAGGGGTTTTTTAGACCCATTGTTAGTGATGGTTTTTACATTTGATTTGGGACACATCCTTTAAAGTCTTTGGGATCATTAACATTTGGTAGAGGGTCTTATCACTATAGGCCTTTGATTGAAGTTTCAGTGTGGTATTCTTCGAATACTTAAAAATTAAAGTCATCATAGACTTCTTAGTTTCCCGACACCATTTATTCTCTACGATAATTTGATAGTACATCACTGATTCGCACATATCACGCGTCCTTTGGTTTGAAGATTTAAATGTAGACAAATGAAGTTTTAAAGTTACTTGGAATTGGGGTCTATGAGTTGGTGCCTAAAAGGAGTGCTACAGGCGTTCAGATACACAGAAGTCTCTGTGTGTACATTGACTTACGGGAAAAACATGGTAAGTGTCATATTCGTGGCTGCAAACCCATCAAGCTCAAACATGGTACATTGACTAGAGATTCGAGGATCAATCCCCTCGACTCCATTAGCACCTAAAAGTTGGTGCCTTAGGCTTTCAGATTCAGAAGTCTCTATGTGCTCATTGACTTGCGGGAAAAAACATGGTAAGTAGTATCATACTCGTGGCTGCAAGCCCATCAAGCTCGAACATGGTACATTGACTAGAGATTCGAGGAAGTTTAGATCATTAGCTTCTCCACTTCCAAATTTATTTTCTCCTAAATAGAGTATTTTACGTCTTTTTGAGTTACCAAGGTCATAACTTATGAGGGACTGATCCAACCAAAAAAAAAAAAGTTTGATCGGTCAATAGGAAAAGATTCATTGAAAAAGAGGTACTTAAGGGGTATCTCAACCCAATAAATACAACGGATACAACTAAAGGAGATCGAAAAAGGAATCAATCACCTAAAGAAGAGGACAAAGTAAAAAGAGCCAAGAGAACTTAAAAAAAACATCCGCCCAAAATCTCAAATCCAACTCAAAGTGGCCGATAAAAATACGAGTCCCATAAAGCTATCACCATGTTAGCCATTAAATACAACATTTTAGTGTTTGACTCCCACCAAAAATTAGCTTGAATCTTAATATCTCGAATTAGACTTTCCAAATTTCTCTTTTTGTGATTGAAGATTATAGAATTTCTTTCTTTCCAAGTGCACCACCAAATTGCAACCGGTAAATTGTTCTATATGCGGTTAAGTCTTTCATTACCCCAATTATTTCTCCAAGCTTCTACGGTTGTAGTTGCAGGAAATCTTACAACCACATCCCAATATATCTAAACGAGACTTTAAGTGATCATAACAGAATATTTTATTGATTATTAAGATTCAAGTTGGTTACAAGATATTAGAATGACTTAACTTCCTCTCCAAATAAAATTTATCTCTCCTAGTTTCTTGTCTAACACATACTAAAAGATCTCTCCTATATGATAACTCTTTCCCCTTATATAGGGTTCTACATAGTGGATGACAGCTAAGAGATCCACTATTTTCGGATTCACTGTGTGTTACATTCGCTCATATACACTCACTCATTCTCGCATAGTTTATACTTCGCTCAGACCTTCACACTATACTCGTGACTTTGCTGACATCATCCAGTGCGTAACCTTGATTATACTATGTGCGATAGTCTTTGCTTACATTAGATAGTATTCACTTCGCATACTCATTACATGTGCGATGTTTCATTCCTACATTTTTCATCTTCTCATTTCGCTTATTCTAAAGGGTGAACGATATGAGAAATTCCTATCCTATAATATCGCACATGCATATCTTTTCGTATTCCACTCTGCCGACACCCTTCCAGAATACCGGTTTTCTTTATTTACGCGTGTTTTCTTAACCATTCATTATCTGACACGTCCTTTTAACCGCCTGTTTTTATCCATTCATTCTTCGTATTAATGGAATAAAATCTAGAAAAACGAGACTTATTTTCTCCTATATACCTTCCTTCGCCTTCTTCCTTCTTCCTTTTGCTTCTTATTTTCCTACTTCGTCTTCTCTGCTGTTGATCTTATTGATCTCGATCTTTATCTAATAACTTTCACTCTTCTTCATTCTCATCCTTCAATGGCTCCAGCTGCTAAGAAGATGGAGACAGAATTCATCAGGTTAAAGGAAGAACTCAATTCAAAAGGTTATTCACTTTCTCTTCCTTTGTCCTCTGATTATTCATCCAAACTAAATCTTGATTTGATCAACTCTGAACAATGGAACAATTAAAGAGTTATCGTCTCATTAGGGCAACTTCTGAATAACCTTCCAATTCCCTTATATAACCTAGACATTCCCTTATTCTATGAAATTCTTGCTTATGATCGATTTGCACGGGGAATATTCCAACTAAGTGGTGACGCAATTAGAATAGCATTGGAATATTCTCGCCGCAGCTGCTGGATTAGAGACCCCTTATCCTTATGAAGTGTGAAACAAATTGTACCGTGATAAAATCATCGACTCTAACGAATACACTCTTGATAATTTCTTCAAAAATTACTATGTTGGAATTATGAGAAGTAATTCAACTAAATGGGACGTTCGCTTAAGAAGAAAAGATGGTATTCTTTCGAAGATAAGAATATCATGCGAGATGTTGACTGGAATGATAAACCCAACAAAGATCTTTCTCGAGATCTAATGACTCAAGCTGGCTTAATTTCCCTGCCATTATATAAGTTCCCTATGCGTCAGGTAAGGCTGAGGATGGCTCTGATCTTCCTCTTCCCGAGAAATTTTCGTCTTATCAACCTTGGAAACTTGAACTATCCTAAACTGAGATAAAGAAAATGGTATGTGAACATTACATAAGTACTCTTAATCTCACACAATTTCAACTATCTAAAGTTTGATAATATATCTTTATATAAGTACCCTCAATTTCTTCTTATTTCCATACTCCCTTCCACGCGGGATGTTAAAAGAGACGAGGCTTCGCACGATGTATCGTCTTCGCAGAATAAGAAAGTAAGAAACATTCTTTTTCTATTTTTAACAATATTGTTGCCTCTGTTTCTTATCTTGATTATTCGTGTAGGTGAAATCTTTGGGTACTAAGACTTCGGGTAAAGGTAACAACCTTTATAAAAAACTCGCGTCTAAATCTTCGTCCAAAACGACTTCTTCAATGGATGACCTTTCCAGAAAACGTATAAGATACGATTTTTCCTCCAATTTGGAGTCTAGTGATGACGATACTCCGAAGATCCATCAGTCCCTCCTCTCGAAAGAGTTATCTAATCTTTTTCTTTGGGGATCTTTTGACTTGTTAATAATGAGAAGTAAATCGTGCCTTTAAAATGGTCTCAAGGATCTGCGATGCCCTGCTTTGGATGATCCATCTCTTCGCGGATCTTCCTCTGCGATATATCCAAATCTCCAATATACAATTAGTTCCTTGGTAATATTTGCGACTTTGTTCTTTGTCTTTTCTTTAATATTGCCTTACTCTTGTCTATAATATTTCCTTTGTGTTTTCCCAAGAGCCGTTTGTCTTATGTAATCTCTTGATTATCGGAGAAAACTTCTTAAGGCTGAAAACAGAAAAACATTAGACTTAAAGCCCAAAACTCAACCAATCTTTGGATTGATTCGCTTGGCCCGAAAGAAATGATGAACTCATTGGTATGTAATATTTACTCTCCCCATTCTTCTATTCACTATACGATAATTCACACTTCTTATTTTTATATTCGCGAGACATTTTATAACTTGTCGGATAGGACAGCCAACCTCCCCAATGACGAAATTCTCTTAGAACATCTTAACTCTTCTTTAAATAATTACCTACCCAAGGATTTGATAGTCGAGTTTGGAAGAGTTAAGAGCTGAAATATCTTTGCTCTTAGAAAAGACCATAGAAGCTCATTGAATAAAATTAACAACTTTAAGCAGAGTCTTCGGGAGAGTAAAGAAACAATTCATATCTTGGAGACGAAGAAGAATAAGCTTATTAGTGATAACGATGAGGTTGCTCTTAAGGGTACTAAAGCACTAGAAAAATTCCAAGAATATATTATTAAAGTTCAGAAAGAACGTGATTTAGCTTTGAGCGAAAAGAATGTACTTATTGAGGAAAGAAATTTAATTCGCTCCCAACTTGTCATAGAAAGTGAAGCTGAATTTATTTGGGTTGTTAGGGTTCTGAACGATGATAGGAAGAGTTTAGCTGTAAACGTGAGCCTTCAGACTGAACATTTTGCACTAGTTAAAGACGTTGTTTCCAATTATGAAGGTCATATGTTTCTCTTTTAATACTTGTGTTTATTTGGGAATAACATTTTCTTCCTTCCTAACTTGCTTATTTATATTTCGCAGAGAATGAGAAGGATTATCTCAAGAAATTGAAGAATTAAAAGGCTCGCTTATCTTCGAAGAAAGAGTTATCGCTCCATGACTCAAGTACCCAAACAATTAAAGAAGAATTTAGTCACTATGGTTTCAAATAATAGTAATGACGCTAATCGTGCTCGTGAAAGCTGCTTTGTTAGAAAAGTCTGCATTGAGAATAACATTTCCTCTCTCAAAGTATAGATTTCCGGAGGTTCGACAATGAACCTATTCATGACATTTTGGATAGTGATGGAGAAGATGAAGAATCTGAAGAAGAAGTAGCGAGTCTGAGAGCGAGACGAAGGAAATGAAGATTAATCATTTTCACTTTAACTTGTCTGTAATCATGAAAACATGCACCTTTTAAGCATTAATCTTCACTTCTTTAATATAGACTTCCCTTTGTTCGAATTCGTACCCAAAATATCATCATTTCTCGCATGTATATGATAAGTGCATATTTCACATATTTTTGGTGTCAATTTCATGCTAGTAGTTGTTAGTTTTCTTGCAAATTAGTGTATATTACGCATGTTTTCTCTTATTTGTGTTTTAGTAGGTGAATCATCCAAAAGAAGTGAATTGGCACTTAATTGTGCAATAAAGGAATCTAGCTACAAGTGGAGAAGGGCCAAAGACCAAATCAAACTCATTTTAAAGAGGACGAAAAGACGAAGCCAATGGCGAAAGAACGGAGTCATTCTGAGATCGTATGAAGAAGTTATGAGGAAAATAAGAATCTGAAAGAAATGGCAATAAGGTCATTTTAGTAGCAAATGTTTTTGCCACCCCATCGTTCGTTAAGGGGAATCCACTCTGCTAAGGGTCAACCATGTTACAAAGGAACTGCTAAATCTTTATCGGGTACTTTACAAAGGGGAAGCTGAAATTCAAATCTTTGTTAAAAAGCAGTATTTGGATGTACTCGGGGCTGCCATCTTGATTCAAACACACGCGCGTATTATTTCTTTACGACCGAGACTTACGCATGGATATCTCGAGGCTGAGTTTGGCGATGATCACGGGAGTATTGATGGATCTGCGAGATGATGGACGCAAGGGAAATGAGGCGATGGCGATCTTGGCCTCGACCAAAATGAGTGGTTGATGAAGACAAAACAACGGAAGAAGAACTGCTGCCATCATGATCAAAGAATGCTGATGACCATGATTAGCTGATGGGTTGGTAGTTACAGAATCGTTCTCGAGTTTTGCTAGAGTTCTATGATGAATTGCTTCTCGCTGAGGTTGAAATGATGAAGTACAACAGAGAGAACACGAAGGAAAATGAGTATTGGTTTGCTGCCATTACCGAAGGAGAAAAGAGCTCGGCAAAGAGCAGAGAATGGTGTTGATTATCATGATGGCCAGAGTAGTGATAGAATGATGATGATGACTGCTCAGGTTCAATGAAACCAAGAAGAAAAAATGGAGAAGAGATGCACTGATGCTGCGGGATAGTGACGATGGAGCTGACTGTGAAGAGAAGGCTGTCTCAAGTGATGGGGAGCAGAAAATAATTTGCTGCCATTGGCAGTTGAACGAACAGAGCTACTCGAATCTGTGGTGGTGGTTAACTGAGTCGATACGGTTAGAGGCTAACTCAATCACGTTAATCCAAGAAAACAGGGGAGAACCTAGCTGTGCAGTCATGATTGGTGTAGAGTTTGTAGAAGATCTAAGAGAAGATTTCCAAGTCAAAGATAAAGTAGAATCATTGGTACGCGATTGTGGAGGTTAGGTTGGTGTTGAAATGGATAACTTGATCTAGAATTCAGAGTTTAGAGAAGTTTCAGAAGCTAGAAAACAGCCACCGACTAGTGCTTTTGCCGTCGATTTGTAAGATGAACGGTGGTGGATTGATACGAGATTAGGGTTTAGGTCGGTTTAGAATTGTTGGATGATTATCAGATTCGAAATATCAGGGTCGAAATACTATAAATAGGGGTGAAATGGCAATCAAAGGCATCTTACGACCCTCGTTTTGATGCGGCTTGCATTGTTGACTAAATTCTGAAAGAAAAAAGCTTAAGAGTTGATTATTATTGCAACGAAGCGGTGGTTACATATCTTACATGGCCTTAGTTTGTATTGAATATTTTCTCTACTTTTATTTTCATAAACTCCATTATGAGTAGCTAATTCTTTTAATTGGTTAGGGATGTAACCTAAAATCACAACCATGTTATTTGATTAATGCATTGATTTTCATTCACTTTCTTATTTATCGTTCAAGTTTTACTAAGCATAATAATTATATGATTTTGTTCATGTAATATGATTAGTTGTTTTGCATATTTAAGTCACGAATTAAATATCACAATAACTTATCTATTACTAATTAGAAGTCTTAGGTAATTTTATCAAAATTCTAATAATTAGTAGTAATTTGTGATCACTAGCGGTGTGAATCGTGAAGGAAGCCACAAGTAAAATTTGGCCTAGGTTGAATATATAATGATTGTGTTTGTATTGCCTATGAATAACTCGTTTCATAGATTTTAAAGCTTTCCTCAAGTTGAATATTCTAGCGATAAGCATTAGGTTATTTGTCGGAAAAGAATTCATATAATTGCGATTGCATTATTTGTTGATTTGTGGAGACGTAACGAAGTATATACACCGATTGGGGATACTTTAGGGTTATTGGTGAATGAGCGTGTGAATGATGCTTGATTGATTAACATGCGTGGTGATGGACGGCAAATTCCTTAACCATCTTTTTCCTTTGATATTTTCTTAAAACACTTTTATCTTTAATTTTATTTTAAATTAATCTTAAACAACAAAATCTCCCCAGTTTACTTAAGTTTTCAAATACAAATAACAACCTTTATCTCCCTGTGGAACGAATCTGTTCTTATAACTATACTATTATTTATAACTGTGAAGTGAAAGAACTTAAATTATTTTTGCGTCGGCTGACAACCGACCAGTATATGAAACTATCAAATGGGGCAAGTAACATTCCCATCCCTGCCTCTGTTAGTTGACACATCTTGATAGTATAATTAATATTATTTTAATCCCCTTTTTCCTCTATAAATTCCTGCAAAACAAAATTAGTTATTAAATTTTATTTTTCTCATGAGGTCTTATTTTGCCTTCCTATGTAAAGGTCTTATCTTGCCTTAATTTGTATTTTATTTCTGTGCGACGAGATCGCAGGCGGTCTTTACACTGTAATGTATTGACCCATTGATCTCGTCTTATCTTTTTCTTATATTATTACCTCTTTTATTGCATAAATATTACAAGTCTTAATACTCCCGTGAGTAAAAAGCCTCATGACATTTACGTCTTTTGACAGAATTCAGCTCCCTAATGGCGGGTGCCGTCCTTATCTTCCCCCTGGTTTCCCCTTCAAGGAAGCTTACCTCTACCGGGTTAAGGTTGGCTCCTCCCATCCGATAATACAACAACCATTTGATTTCGCAATCTATTATCTATCCACCGATTGGGTTTATGGTTACGAGACCGCACCCTAAGTGGGGTATCTTCGGACCAAGTGCATCATAGTCAGGACTTGTCAAGAATGGCAAGGTTGGCTCCAACGCCCCCGCATTCTTGACTCAACCGTGTACCTCGGCGCCCTGATCGAGTTTCTGCACTCTTCAGGAGAGACTTTCTCACCTTGGTCTTCCAATATAAGATTATGAACTTAGACTGAAAATTTAAGGCACCTCTCCTGGATGGGCTTTTTCGTATTTTCTCACCCCAAATCTCCATGACTCAAGTTCCAGGGTCGGTGTAGCTTTCCCTTGAGTCATGCTTTCTAGGTTATCTTCGATTATGACGTGTGATAGGTCTTACTTTTTTCCTCTTGCATATATGCGAACTAGGTTGCACGCCACACTCGGATTCCCAGTCTATCTGATTAAAATTCTCATTTTTGGTGCCTTTTATTAAGGTCTTATTATAGTTGAAATTAGAATTTGTCATTCTATTCTCAATATTTGAGTTTATACAACTCTTGTACATAAATTTCTTATTAATTTCTTTCGGATGAAGCAAAGACATGTATATTCTCCATGCTACGCATTTGTCCCTTTCTCTTTTTGTATTTCCTTAATCTCGCAGATACTTTGTAGAACATTATTTCGCATAGCTTCTTCAATCTCCTCTGCGCGAGAGCCATCGCACCTTTCACTTTTATCTCGAGAACATGACTTTTGCTTCTGTAGTCCTCCCCTTTCTATAGAAGTGATATCTCTTGCTCGCTTAGTACTATTCACAGAAGGTTCAGCCTCAGTATTCTTCTTATCTGTTTTTCCAACTTTATACATTTCGTCCACCATTAATCTCTCAGCTCTTTGACTGTCTACGGCATGCTTTTTCCAATTTCTTTGTTTACCATCTCTTTCTTCGCACTTGTCAATATCGATTTTCTGACAACTTCTACTTTCAACTGTATCTCCTCTTATTATGCCAATACCTTGAGGTAAAGGAAATTTTATGCACTAGTGAAATATCAAAAGCTACGCCCAAGATACTTGTCTGCAACCATGGCCTTCCAATTAGAGCATTATAAGGTGATTCGGCATCCACGACGACCTGAGAATACAATTTTTCGTTTGGTAAGTTTTGAAGAAAGAATCCTCATTGTCGCCTCTCCTTTTAGCTTGTTCGCAGTTCCATTAAATCCATAAATTTTATATGTTGAAGGAATTAATTCGTCATCCCTTCCACCCATAATTTTGTATGTAGGATAGAAAAGAATATCCACAGAACTTCCAGTATCTATAAGTATTCTATTTATTACTTGCTGGTATTTGCTTCATCTTCTTCATCATCCTCTACTTTTGGTTTTGTTAATTCTAATCTCACTACTAATGGACATTCGTGATTCCACTCCCTTAAATGTTTCTTCCGCATGGAATGAAATAATCTGTTTTTCAGTCTTTTAATGGTGATACTTTCACAAGGTTGAGAATTTCCCTTCCATCAGCATCTCTCGCATACACCCTACTCAAGATATTGTCATGGAAGTATTTTATGTTTTTGAATGAATGTATAATTGAATTACAATATAAGTTTTTTTTCTTTCGAACCTACTTCAATTACATATGTATTCTTTCCTTTCTCTGTTCCATATGTGTTTCCTCCCGGTGGTGGTGGTGGTGGTAAATTATTTGGTTGTTGTGCTAACAAATGATCCAACTTCCCTTGTTATATCGTTCGCAATATGATTTTCCTCACATTTCTGCAATTATTTGTTGTGTGACCATGAAATCGATGATATACACAAAAGTCTTTACTCCTCCTTCCTGGTGGTGGCTCATCTCCTATATTGTGTGGTTCAGGAATTTCTTCCATTAGGATGGCAGCTTCCCATACTTTATATACTTTAGTGTTTAACTTTGGAAAATTTATATGTTCCCATACTATCCTTCCAGTTCCTTGCCTCTTATTATGATATGGTTCTTTGACCTCCCATTCTTTCTTGGTGGATTGTCCATTCTCTGAATCTTATTATTACCTCCATGATTTTTAAGTTGTTTTTCTCTATATTCCTTTTCAAATTCTTATTGATTTGCACTACCCATGGCTATTAGCTTTTGTTCCCTCTCTATAATGTTTTTTCCTTGATTCCCCTGCGAGGTACTCACAACAGCATTTGTCATTATTGGGAGTAAGCTTGCATTTCCGCTCTTCGCATCGGTACCACCACTGGATAGGACTCCATATCTCTTTTCTTCTCTTCCAATGCTATGTATTCCTCTTAGAATTCGCGCAACTATGACATTGTTATTGTATCCTTTATTCTGAAGATTTTTGTATATAATAAATCTGTAGGGAAAAGAGCGTTGACAAATGCCAGAATAAGGTGTCGCTCATCCACTCGTCTTGCCATTTCACTACACATGGTTCTCCAACGTGTTTTTAGATGACGCAAACTCTCATTTACTCTTTTGGAAGTCCGAATGACGTTTCAATTCTTGGTCTTGACATATTATTGCTGATGAATTGTCCTAAAAAGACGTTATGTAAATGATGAAACGATCAAATGGTTTCTTTTGGTAGCCCTTCAAACCATTTCAGAGCTTTTCCCACTATAATAATGATCGAGTGTAAGCTTTCACATGTTGTATGGCACATGCACTCCCATTAAATATGCTAGTGAACACTGGAAAATTGCACTTGGGCTGTATCATTGTCATTTGAATTTGCCCTGTAAAGGGAGTTTTCCCAGCTTCCTCCACTGCTTCTTCTAGTTATCTCCTTCCACTATTTATTTTCGTAGTTATCATTTCTCTTATTTTCGTCATTTCTTTAATAATTTCTTCACTTAGAGTTGGATCTAAATCCTCTCGCATAGGTCTTTTAAATCTTGCTTGACTCAATCTATTCTCATGATTATTCTGGTGTACTGCCTCTTGTATCTCATTTTATCCAGCTTCTTCTCTTATTCTCCTACGCCTTTCAGTGTTCACATCAATCTGTATTCTATTATACCTTTCCTCTTCATATGTGCGATTATGTCGATGTCTTAACATTTCTCTTTCTTGTGGTGTAGCCCATCCTTGTTGTGTATTATCCATGTGATAACGTTCGCGCTGCCTTACTCGATTATCATGATTGTTTTGATGCACTTCTTCTTGCAATTCTCTCTCTTCAATTTCTTCTCTTCTTCTTTGTCTATCTATTTCATCTCTCGCACGTGTAATTTCCCTTTCATGATCGCATTCTCCTCTCAACATTTCTCTTCCATGTAATATCATTTGTGCTTGCCTTTGGTCCTCTTCTTCTCTTTCAAAATGATGATGTGTGCGACGAAGAAGTTCACGCGGATGTTCATATCGGTTAGTTCCCAGATTTTGAGCTACACGTCGTCTCTCTTGTTGGTCTTGTAAATTGTCATCTACTTGCAGGTTTTCTTCGATGGTTTCCATGCGTTGTCTTCGCCTAACATTTTCTCGATTAGATTGACTTTGTTTTGATGAACTCTTGCTTGATCTTGACCTTGATTGTGTAGCGCTTCTTGACCTCTGTTCTTGCAATCTAAGATTCTCTTCTCTTAAATCATCATTATGACGTACTAAATTCGCACGTTCTTCTTCCTCTCTCCTTCGTTCTGCTAATAATCTTTTCCTGAGTTCATCAATTGTCATATTCTCTTCTTTTTCTTCAATTAATCTTGCATTCTCAGTCCTTTGTTGCTCTTCTTCAGTAGAATTTGTTTGTGTAGTATGAATACTCACTCTATCATAATCAATATCATTGTTCTGCTCTTGTTCATGCTGAGATCCAAGTAGTTGATTTTTTCTTATTCATTCTTCTTGTTGCTCCGGATTTGTACCGCTTCTTCTTTCATCAATTTATTACTCCTTCTAGTTGTTGTTCCTTGTTCAATAGTAGATCCAAGTCTCACCATCTTCAACTTCTTATATTGTAAAGGATTTGGAAAGATTATTCCAAAATTTTCAGATCTAGTTTTTCAAGATTCGGTAAACTCACTAACATGATTTATCACCCAAAGCTGTTTTCTAGCGCCAAAAATGTAGTTGCAGGAAATCCTACAACCACATCCCAATATATCTAAAAGAGACTTTAAGTGATCATAAAAGAATATTTTATTGATTATTAATATTTAAGTTGATTACAAGATATTACAATGACTTAACTTGCTCTCCAAATAAAATTTCTCTCTCCTAGTTTCTTGTCTAAGACATACTAAAAGATCTCTCCTATATGATAACTTTTCCCCTACATAGTGGATGACAGCTAAGAGATCCACTATTTTCGGAATCACTGTGCATTACGTTCGCTCATATACACTCACTCATTCTCGCACAATTTATAATTTGCACAGACCTTCACACTATACTTGTGACTTTGCTGACATCATCCAGTATGTCACCTAGATTATATTATGTGTGATAGTCTTTGCTTACATTAGATAGTCTTCACTTCACATACTCATTACATGTGCGATGTTCCATTCCTACAATGGTTGTGGAAATATTACTATTGTAAGTCCAATTGAAGTCGCATCCATCGACAAAATAATCCCAAATTCTCTTTGATCGCCAACAATCATAAAATAAATGGGCACTTGTTTCATCTTCGATCTTCTTCACAAAACCGGCACACCCTATCCACATTCATACCCCTTCTAAAAAGATTGTCCGTAGTCATCAACTTTTCATGGTATAGAAACCATAGAAAAAAATTTACTTTGTACGGATGATATCGATGATCCAACCAAATTCTTCCAAATTGTAAAATATGAGGTTTAGTGTAATTGGAAAATAAACTTGGAACAGTTTCAGTGAAATTGCTAATTACAATCGAGAAATACTTGAGATTAGGAAGTGTGAAACCATTATCAAAAGGAATAATCCCAGGGAGTTGATTATCCATCACTGTAAAGACTTCAAGTGATGACATATTATAGAGTGAAGATGGAATGATACATGTTAACCTATTCAACTCTAGAACCAGGACTTTTAAGCTTGTTGGTTGACTTAAAATGTTTGGGATTCTCCCTTCCAAATTGTTAGAATCAAGATGAACTTCAGTAAGAGATGATGAAAGGTTTAAGGTTTAAGGTTACTTAAAATGTTCTCCTGATAGATCATTATTACCAACATTCAGTATTAAGAGATTAGATAATTAGCCCACTTTTCACAAGACTTGCCAGAAATTTCTATGCAAAGAGGTACTCATTCTGGTCAACCTCTACATTGCTATCTAGGTGTAAATTCAAGTGCACGTGCTAGTCTATACTTCTACAACACCAAGGAAGATGTTAATATTTTCATAGATGCATTGATAGATACTATTGACTTTTTAAAAAGGGTGACATCAATGGAGCTAGAAATGTTCCAACAGCATCTCTAGATTGTGATCAAGCTGAAGCAAAAGCTTTGTTTGAAGCAGTGAATGTGGCCTCAAAGGAAAGTAATTCTGAATTTTCACTTGGAAGGAGACGGCAAGAATGTTAATTTAGTTTTTTTTTTTTTTTTTTTTTTGCAACTTGGCATAGGCCCGTCCTTCCCCTGGCAGCGTAGCCACCAAGCCTACTCCCCTGAGCAGACCTGGCCCATTCCCCACAACAAAGATAATATAAGTATTTACATAAGAGGAGTATTTCATGAGATCTCCAAACTTGTGATCGGAGACTCGATCCACTGACCTCCTACTTGATAGTCAGGCTCCTGGCCAACTGGGCAAACCCTTGATGGTTATGTTAATTTAGCTTTGAATGGAAATCTTAATGTTATTATTAAGTGGACTACTTGGAATTTAGTAATTGATAGTTTACATCTTCTAGCCCAATTTTGAAAATTGGAAGTGCACTTTAGCACATAGGGACATGAATCATGTTGCGGTTTATATAGCTAAATTTATTGTTAATAGGCAATATGAGGAAGAAAGGGAGAACATTATGCCCTCTTGGATAGATCTGGATATGAGGTTGTAATCTTTCATTTTCTTAACTGGATGACCGCTGCCATGGTTGGTATGGTGGCCAGACAAAAATTGACGCAAAACTAAATTTTGTACTTACAATTTAATTAAAGCCTTTAACGACACGGATCGCAAAGCAAATAGGCGTTCAAACAAAGATATCATATTTCTTTGTAAAGAGATGTAAAGCAATTTATAAATTGTATACAATTGAAAAGTCAGGCCGAGTCAACTCAACGAGTCAACTGATTGAATGAGTCATAACTCAGTCATCTGCTAGTCGGAAAGGTAACGTCTGAGTTAGATGCTAACTCGGCTGAATGGTTTTAGCCTAGGGCCTAGGAAATTTGCATTGGCCCAAGCTCTGTTGTGCTATTTTGGCCGTTTGCAGCTTCAGCTCCCTGTTCCGCTTTACTACAGATGCCTGCACAACCAAGTCAATTCATCATATGCATACTCCCATTGCAACTCGTCTTCTTCATTTCGTTCAAGCACAACTCGGGTTATCTTCTACCATACCTATTTACTTTTATCACCAGAAATCACACAATCCACTCACCGCAACAGCTACAGCCTTGAAAACCAACCAAACTCAGTTATATCTCCTTCTTGCAATTCAATTCCTAGCATACATCTAAGTTCTAAGGCCATTCAATACCAGCTGCTAACAATACCCACAGCATCATCAATTCACAACAACAGCCACAACTCCAATTTGGAACATCAACTTACAACACCATTATCTCATTGCCGCATCAAAATCATTACAACCCATGGCAGCATTAATTCCATTGCTAAAACTAGTGCAATATCAGCACCATCATCTGCTCACCACCAATTCCCACTGCAGTTAAGTCCTAAGCAATCATCTGAAGCATACAAACTCATCCCATTACACCTCTGAATTCATCTCCAACTCTCTTGATCCTACAACGAACACATCTACAAATCACACACATATCAGAAACCATTCTTAAGCCATTTATACCTGCATCAACATTTCCATTAGATTCTCAAATCTACTCCAATAATTGAAACCTCCACCTCCCTCGACTCAATCCACCATCACCTGCTCTGATTTCCTTGAGCACCAGTTCTTTCACCACTGCAACAACCAACTCAACACCAACATTTTCACTTCCTAACTATCCATTGCACAACACCTCCGCTAAACCCGTTTCCTGCATCAATTCGAGTAAAGCATCACAAACTGCATGAGCAATTCCTGCTTCATTTTGTCCAAGACAGACTCTAGAAGATCTCATCTCCATCTGTGCTTTCTCCCATGCAACCATCTTCAGCATCACCAACAGTATCAGCTCCATAATTCCAACAGCTGCAACAATAATCGGTTCATCTCAGATTCCAAACACCCACGAGACCACACATCAATTCCATTCATTCTTCACTAATTCTCGTTCTCAAAACCAAATCCAGCCAAAACCCTTTTGTATCTTCTCGTTCTTCAACTCAACAACAAATATCAAACCCCATGAATTATTGTCAAAAACCCTAGCGTTAATCATTCTCGATCTGAATCAGACCCATCACTCAAATCCACTAACATGTTAATTCTTCTCCAACATCGAACCATCTTATTACAATTTCATACTAGAGTTAAACCCTAGTTTCTCCATTATTCATCACCGATTCTTCCATTAGCAGCAAACAATCATCAATCACCCAACACAGAGCTTCAATTTCTTCTTTAAACTCCCCGAATTCTTCAATCTTCAGATTCCCATCGAAACCCACTCAACCTATTCTCGATCTCACCATTACAGCGCCTCCATTTCTCCATCTGACGATGTCGATTTGTTCCACCCCAGCAGCAGCGACAGCCTTTAGTCGAAATTGAGTAAAGATTAGTGGAGATTTAGGCTGTGAAATTGATTTCGACGAAGAAGAAAGGATTCGAGAGAGATTTCTGCTGCTGTTCGTTTGGGAGAAAGAATAAATTAGGGATAGGGTAGAAGGAAAAATGAAATTTTGGAGGTGGCCGGGATTCGACCTCAAGACCCCTAACTGTATTCCGTGTTTTTGTTTTTTTCGTTTTACAGAAATATCCTCAACATTATTATCATTTACGTCTGTTTAAAGAAGGAAAAAAATCAAGGAGGGGCGGTGAGGTCTTTTTATCATGAACCAAATCCAATCTTTTTTGTGAAATTGGAAAAAAAAAGTCATGTCTCATTTGACACAAAATCACCATATATAGAGTCCTCCCTCGCTTCGCTCGGTCGGTCTAATGAATTCTTGCTTCGTATTTAAAAAATGTTCGGGCAATTGGTTATGTAATTGTACTACTTGTCGCCAATTCTTTGAAAAATTATAAAAAAACTACACAAGATGCTAAAATTATTCCGGGAACTCGCGATGTCATATATATATATATATATATATATATATATATATATGGTTTATTATTTGGCAGGAGTTAAGTATTAGCTTAACTTCAAGTGGAGGAAGGTTAGTTCCACAGAAGAATATAAAGGTAGGCTGAAATCACCAGCTTGAAAGGCACAAAGACTGCTACCATGAACTGTTTTCACTAATGTAACTCATCTTATTACATCAGAAATTGTATTGATCCCACACTTAATGAGATGGGCAAAAATAGATACAAAGGATGGTTTTCACCAAAGAATTAAGTAACTTGTTGTCTTTTATCTTGATCAGTGTCTTCTCCAAGTTGCTCTTCTATTTGTTGATCAATAAGCCTCAATCATCTATTTTTTCGAATACTCGGGGTACATACCTTGCAGGTATAAATTGGAGTAAGAGCATGAGTATAAGTGAAAATAAGAACTGGACGGTCATGAAGATAATTATAAACAAAAAGAGTGATCGATCAATTGAATAAGCATTCATAGGGGGATTATTAAATTTTGATGGCATCATGCTTATCACGGATATTGTATAAACAATCCCCGCTGCCATGCTTACAATGAACATATTACTCACAAGCAACCAAAGGTAAATTTTTTGCCTAGATGAATATCGATTGCTTGAGTAGAGCCGTGTGTTTGCATGTAGATAAGGTAAAGGTTGAGTTTGTCGAGCTAATATAGACCTTACTACATATTGCACTAACCGATCATTAGTAGCAGCATTCACAGTATTGTTGGAGTTTAAGTAGGTATCATCCTGCCAAACACCACCTGGTGGAGATAATCCAGCTTGAAAGGCTAAAGTTGCCACCAATGATGCTGCAACAAGTACTGCACTGGTTTTATCTTTCAGCAATCTTTTTCATCTCCAGTCTTCCTTTTCGCCTGTGTTTGAGGAGGCCGTTTCAGTTTGCCAGAAGGCACTTGAGCCTCATCTTTGGCTCTTAAAGATCTGGTATCTTGAAGAAGATCTCCAATTTTGACATCCTTTATATCCCTTCCAAGAATTTGTGCCAATGCATCCAATGCCGTGTGTAGGTGTAAATAATCCACAGGGACAGGTGGAGCCATCCTTCAGTCGAGCGCCTTAGAAGAAAGCAAAGTCTAAAAACTCTTGAATCACCCCACTAGATCCGGGCACGAAAAGAGGAATGAAGACGGATCGAGAGGTGGACACAAAGGGGGAGAAAAGTTCGATGTGACGATCTTCGGGTTCGAGGGCAATTAATGCACACGACAAAGTTGGTGAAGATAAGAAAATCTTCCGTCAAAGTAGGACTCGACGGGAAGCTAAAAGGCGACGTCGATCACCTCCACCTAACGAGCGATATCGGACGACGTTACCACTTGGTCAGATGCCTAGACTCGAGCAAAGGGAAGATCGGATGAGGCATCGGGTAGACACCCGAGAAGAACATCAAGGAAAATTTGTATTAGGCCAAACACTGTAATATCGATGTATCACCATTTTATAACTATAAATATAAATCATGTAGAGAGCTAGAGAGGAAAGTGAGAAGCGAGGGAAGAGAGCACACCAAGAGTATTGAGAGAAAACACACAACTTGTAACCGAAAAACAAGTAATAAGATCATCCTTTCATCCCGTGGACGTAGGTAATCATGCAGAACCACATATATCTTGTGTTCTTCTTCTCTTGTTTGCTTTACTTCTTTGTGTACGCATAAAATTCCTTTGGATGTAGTAGTAGGATCTTCCGCATCTACATTCTGGCGCCGACTAAGGGGACCATATAACATCTTCGGATACCTTGAAATCGGTCACCAAAAGAGGAAAATCCAAGCTCCTAAGCCACCTTGCGTGCTAGTTGACGCTAAGAGAGAAACTCTTTTGGTTTTGTATATCTGTTTTCCTAGCAAAACCCTATGGGGTTCGATATAAGTTCGCTTTGTGTTCTTGCTTATTATCTTGGTTTTCTCAGCAAAACCTTATTGGGTTCGATATAAGTTCGCTTTGTGTTCTTGCTTATTATCTTTGTTTTCTTAGCAAAACCTTATTGGTTTCGATATAAGTTCGCTTTGTGTTCTTTCTTATTATATTTGTTTTCTTAGCAAAACTTTATTGGGTTCGATATAAGTTCGCTTCGTGTTCTCGTTAATTATCTTTGTTTTCCTAGCAAAACATGTCTTTCGCTTAAACAAAGTCGTCGAGACTGTTTCATTAGGCTAGGACTGTTTGCTTAAGACACCTCAGTGAGTTATTGGAAGATCCGTGAGCTCCCGAAATAACATCTTTCGATGTTGGTAGAATCTAGAAGGAAACCCCATCTCGCTGGCCGTGATCTATTGTTTCAAACCTCGTTAAAAGATAGATTCAACAGCTCCTATCAACATCTATTGAGGATAGTTGATGCTAAATGAAAGACTTTAACGGTCCTAGCGCATAGGTTGCTAGATTTATCATCTAAAGATCACCTCCATGATTTAAGGATAGATATCGTTACATTTATCTCCATTTTACATTTGTCTTCATTTTAGCAAGTTAAACGAGGCACAATAATGGTGGAAGCAAGACTAGCTCAGAATCATTGAGTCTAGTTTTCGGAAACTATGGATGGAAGGATTATAGTGAGCGGTTCGTTAGGCGAATCTCACTTTGATCCTACACTAAGAGCCTCACGGTCATCGAAAAACGTGAAATCTGGTTCAACCGAATCCTAAGGCCATCGGGCCAAAGAAACTGTTGTTGAGGATGTCATTACTATCCATCATCGCCAAGAAAGAAATCTTCCGATTTAACGTACGAGTGGTTAATGACTTCTGGCGCTAGGAATGTTAGGACAAATAATGATTAATGCATAGGGAAAGTACCGAAAGCGATGTGTCGAGACAACTTTTCAAAAATTATCCTTTACGGCCAAAACAATTTGATTTCTTGAGACTAACACGCTAAATAAATGGAAGTGTACTATAAGAACTTTTCCCACCTTGCAATGCGAATCTGCTGTACTATATCCTTAACCTTTTCAAAAGCGTTCAAGTAAGTGATGTGTATACTTTGGCAGACGAGGTACGAGCGGGTGGGCGGCGGAACGAGGACGATATCGAAGGTTATGGCGATCACCTCCGGACGAGTAGAATCCCCGAGGAACCGAATCACGGGATCTAGTGTGCAAGAAGGACTCACTTGATTCTCGACACCTAAGATCATCGCCAAACAACCAGGTGAGACTCTGCATTAATCAAAGGCATGACTACGCCGACAAGGAGGTCGATTTGGGCTGAGATGACGATCTCCCACCTGGGATGCTGAGGATTAACCCGGGCTAGGTGGGGCAAGGGAATGAGGACAACATGAAATACGGAAGAACTGCATCGGATACCGAGGAGGAAGAGGAAGTGCAGGCGATACAGGAGGAACGAGGGAGAGAAAGACAACCGATGAGAACACCGGCTAGAGCTGGGAGGGGCGAGAGGCTTAGGCGAGTACACTTGGCAAGGGGCGACCACAACTGGACATCCCCAGACAAAGCCGCCTATCCCATAGCTCCGACCGTCCCCCCTGTCGTTCTCTCGACGAGACCTCCAACTGCACCCCCTAATATAACAGGACACCAAGTGAATGGTCACTCTAGCCATGAAAGCACCGACCCAATGTTACTCGCTATATTGGCGAGCCAAAGAATGCAAGAAGACCTAGTGAGAGAACTGCAAATGAGAAACCTAGCTTTAGAACATGAAAACTACCAACTCCGTAACAGGAGAACGGGGTCGAGAGGATCATCGAGCCGAGGCGCCTCTAGCAACCACACTCCGTCGAGGAACACCCCACCCCACTCCCCAAGCCGAGAACGCATACCCGACCCTAATCGGCCGAGAGGAGGGGGCTGGCCAGCCAAGATTCTTCGACCGAGGAAGAAGCAACCAAAGTGAGGGTATGGACGCGACAACCAAACAAAAGATCGAACAACTCGAGCAAATGGTCAAAAATGACATGGAACAACGAGGACGACAAGCTAGCGTAAATAATCAGTGAAGCCCGAGAAGACGCCGTTTACTAAGGAATTGGATCGAACTCCATTCCCGCCAAAATGCACGTTACCAATCTTCCCGTCTAGGTTTGACGGCACGGCGATGCGGGAGAGCACATCAAAATGTACGGAATTTCCTTGTTGCAATGGAAGAATTATGATGTGGTCATGTGCAAATTTTTCCGGCAAGTTTGGAGGGCGAGGCAAAGAGTTGGTTCTACACCCTGCCCCGATGAATCCGTTGGAAGCTATACAGCCCACAGGTGGAAACTTTTCTCGAGACTTACATGCATAACAGTATAGCTCGGCCCAGAGTCAATAAGTTGTTCACACTTGCACGAAGATTCAGGGAACTGCTGTGCTCTCTAACGGACAGATAGAGAAAGTTGTGTACGGACATTGGAAAGGTACCGGGTCGATCAACGAGATATTCGGCCGAGAATTCATTAGGAAAATCAGATCCCATTCTGGGTAGCAATGTACACAGAGAAGCCTAAGACGCTAAGAGATCCGGAAAATGCAAAAGCACTACATCACCTTAGGGGAGATTCAGGAAGGAGCACAAGACAGAGGAGTACAAGAGACAAGCGCCATGGTAGAGGCGACCCCGCGAGAAGCCATGAAACGATCTAAGAAAAGGCCGAGCAGCAGCATCATGGGGAGAACAAAAAAGTTTGGGTCGAGAAAGGAAAGAAGCCCCGCCACGAACCTAGATCTTATACTCCGCTAAATGCACCGCTAGAAGAGATATTCAAAGAAGTCGAGAAGAGGAATGATATCCGATATCCCAAGACTCGGGGGATTCGGTTCGACGAAACAAGGAACCACCCGAGTTTTTCCATTACCACCGTTTGAGGCCATTCAACTAATGATTGTAGGGAAGTGAAAGACATTGTCCAACACCTAATCCGAGATGGATATTTATGGCACTTCGTCAAGACATCGCGACACCTAATCTGCTCACCCAGACGTCCGGTGCACCAAATAAGAATTAATCGTGGCACCCGGTTCGCACCTGCAACACCATATCGCACTTTCGGCGACTCAAGGATATGACTTGGGAACTGGTATCACCTCGAGAATTCATAAAAGGGATCGATCGGGCAAAGAAATTCTCGGCGTGGCCAAGACCACGCCCATGGAACCATGGATGATGCGGCCGTCACCTTCTCGGCGAAAGATGTCCCGTTGAATGGCTAGGACCACGGGGATCCCTTAGTAATAACTCTGCTGATCGAGGAATGGGGCGTCCGCAGGATATTAATGGACAACGTCAGCTCAGTCGAAGTCCTGTTCTATGACACTTTCAAGAGGATGGAATTGTCCGATGACATCCTGATCCCGTCCAACCTATCGAATCTACGTATTCAACGGTGGGTGACGGTACCAAAGGGAGAAGTCACCCTCAGAGTCTCGGACGGAGAGGGATTCCTTGACACACTCACCACCTTACGTAGGTTGATGTTGTGTCACCATCGAAAACGATTACGGGTCGGCCCCCCTGGCATGGGGGAATTAAGGGAGTCGCCTCGGCCTATCATCAAAGATTGCGGTTCCCATCTTATCGAGGAGTGGTAGAGGTGCTAGGCGACCCCCAAGCGGCGAGGCGGTGCATGCAGATAGACGTCCAGCAGAATGAGGAGAGGCGGTCGAGGAAACGTCAAGAAAAGAAGAAGTCTAAGAAAATAAAGGCGGGAGAGGAGCTGGAAAGGGTAATGTCACAAGCCATCGCTACCTATGAAGTCGGCGAGAAAGAGACCTTATAGCAATCACAGGAGCCGATAACAGTCGGCGAACCAAAACAAAATTTCTCGGCCCTAGAACCAACCCGACAAGTCAATCTGGGCACCGAGGAGGAGCCAAGATTAGTGAGAATAGGGTCTCTCTTAACAAACGAACAATCTCAAATAGGTTGATAACTCTTTTGAAGGAGCACATGGATATATTTGCTTGGAAAATGCACGATATGGAAGGAATTGACCCTTAAGTCCTGCTCGCACCACCTACGGATAGACCCCAAGTTCAAACCTATCGACAAAAGATGATGAAGAATCGCACCTGAGTTACAACCGGTGGAGGCCGAGTTGAATAAGTTGTACGCGGCGAGAATCATTCGAAAGGTCCAATATCCACAATGGATATCTAATATGGTGATAGTCCCCAAAAGGAATGGGGGCGTTCAATCTGCATCGACTATAGTGACTTGAACAAAGCATGCCCAAAGGACTGACTTCCCTCTCCCCAAGATCGATTAGTTAGTGGAATCCATTGTCGGGTATAAGGCGATAACGCTCATGGACGGATACTCGGGATATAATCAAATACCTCGGCCTCAGAAGATCAAGAGCATACATCCTTCTTCACACCAAGAGGATTGTGTTGCTACACCAAAATGCCATTTGGATTGAGAAATGCGGGCGCCACCTATCAAAGGTTGGTGGAAGACATGTTCGAAGATAAAATACATGACACCATTGAGGTATATGTGGACGATATGTTGGTCAAGAGCAAGGTGGCCAACAATCACATCGACGACCTCCAAGGCATTTTCAAACCATGAGGAGATACAAGATGAGGGTAAATCCGGCCAAGTGCACTTTATGGGTCACCTCGAGCAAGTTTTAGGATACATAATCACCGACAAAGGAATTGAAGCCGACCCAGATAAAATCGAGCCGTCGTGGAAATGCCATCGCACATATGATCAAAGACGTGCAATGATTGAATGGGAACTTGGCGGCCTTAGGGGAGATTCATCTCTCGGTCGTCCGACAAGTGCAAGGACTTCTTCGGGACGTTACGAAAAGGAGAGAAGTTTAAATGGACCGAGGAGTGTGAAGAAGCATTTCAAAAAATCAAGCAACATCTCGCGAGTCTCCACGGTGTTACGAGACCCGAGCAGAGGACATACTAACACTATATCTTGGGGCAAACCAACATGCCATTAGCGTCGTACTAGTCAAGAACGCGGGAGGGGAGGAAAAGCGGTGTATTTCATAAGCAAGACCATGAATCCAGAGAGAGGAACTACACCAGGATCGAGCAAATAATATTAGCATTGGTGTTTGCAACACGTAGCTTCTGACGTATTTCCAAACCTACAAGATTTGGGTGCTTACAAAGTCCTCCATAGAGTCATTACTCGACAATGCGGCCAGGTCGGGACGGATCTCTAAGTGGAGTGCGCAAATAAAGCAATTCGACATTGTTTACGAAATGAGAACAATGGTAAAAGCACAGGCAGTGGCCGACTTCCTGGCAGACTTCCCCCTCAGTGACGAAGATGAAGTAGAAGACATACCGGAATGGATGAAGACCAAGAGGATCCGTCCCGACCTGCTCGAGCCATGCAACCCGACACGATGGGAGGTTTTCGTGGATGGGTCATCCAATAAAGACGGATCGGGTTTAGGATTGGTCTTCCACGACGCCAAAGGGAAAAAGATGGTCCACTCCTTCAGGCTTGAGTTTAAAGCAACTAACAATGTCACGAGAATACGAGGCGGTAGTACATGCCTTGCGCTTTATAGTGGAGATGGGAATCAAGAAGTACGGCTCACAAGCGACTCACGGCTAGTTTTCCGACAAATCACGGCAATACGCCATACATGACCCTCTTCTACAGAAATACTAGGAGCTCGTTCAATTCTACATTGGTTAGATACCGAGAATCAAGTTTAGGCATATCTGTAGAAAGGACAATCGCCACTCGGACGCCCTGGCGTACATTGCTTCCATGTTGACAGATTCAAGCGTCGAAGGCATTAGAGTTATGAGAGTCTTAATGCCTTCAGTACTTGAGACCGTGGATATCGGCGCACATGTCGTAGCAACCACTACTAATCAATATCGGGCCGATGATTGGAGGAAACCGATTCACGAATACCTCGAAACAGAAAGTTGCCCAAGGGCGACCCGAGATCAACAAAATCAAAAGCAAAGAAGTTGCGTGACGAACTTCGAGATGGCATCCTATACGAAAGTCATACACAGGACCATTACTAAGATGCCCGAGTAAAGAAGAAGGGCATACGATCCTCAACGAATTGCACTATCGGGCGCGGGAAACCACGGCTCGGGTCGTAGCCTAGCGGCACGAGCTAAAACCATGGGATACTTCTCGGCCGTACATGAACGAGGATGCAAGGCATATGGCCTCGTTGTGCGACGAATGCCAAAAGTTTGGAAAAAGATACACGCACCAGAAGTGACATTAAACTCCGTTATCAATCCTTGGCCTTTTGCTAAATGGGGGATCGATATCGTGGGACCATTGCACGTCGGATCGGGGCAGAGGAAGTACCTAATTGTAGCCATCGACTACTTTACTAAATGGGTTGAGGCCGCTCCTTTGAAACACATCATGGATAAAGATGTTTTCCGATTCATCTGGGAACACATCATATGTCTCTTTGGAGTACCGGCATCAATCGTCTCTGACAACGGGAAACAACTACAGGGCAAGAACATCGACCTGCTATTCAACACCTACAATATCCGAAAGAGCAAGTCTACGCCTTGTACCCCCAAAGCAATGGACGGTAGCGAGATCACGAACAAGACTATCGCTGACAGATAACATGAAAAAGAAGCCCACGGAGAATATGGAGAATGGTGCGAAGAACTCTATAACGTTTTGTTGGCATATCGGACAACTCGCGAGAGAGCAACCGGATTGTCGCCTTTCATGTTAACATATGGGACCGAAGCCATCCTTCCCACAGAGGCGATGATACCCACCACAAGAACCGAAGCATGGAGGCGAAACATCTCAGCGGATCTTATCCTAGCTAAACTCGACGATCTATAATAAACAAGAGAGATGGCCCTGCAGAAAATGGAAAATTATCAACGAAGAATCCGGCGAGAATACAACAAACGGGTTACCGAGAGAATTTCAACCGGGACGGTTGGTACTAAAGCATCTACCCGGTTATGAACGTGATAAAAAAGGCGGAAAACTAGCACCACGATGGGGAGGACCCTACACCATTGTTTGAAGGTTGGTGAAGGGGCGTACAAGATAGATAAAAACCGGACGGAACACCCGAGCCACGACCATGGAATGCTAGGCGACTAAAGCTATATCATCCATAAAACCAGGTATGATATCTTGCCATTTATTTCCGTGAAAGGCCACGTGGGGTTGGAAATATGACAAGTGCGTCTGAATGGTCGTTTCGAACCCGGGGCGATGGCATTGTGCAAGTGCCGGGGCGACTTACACTAAGACGGACTATTCGAACTCGGGGCGATGGCAGTGCGCAAGTGCCGAGGTAGTCCTAGGGCCCTGGCGGTTGGAAACCAGTGGCTGATTGTCGAGGCATGAGTACTCCACAATCGAGCAGTCAACATTGCTCCCCTCGCAAGTGGCCGAAATCACTTGCCCAAGAAAGTTAATCGATAACTTTTTGGGATATCGATCCCATAGAAATTAGGAAAGACCAACTACCCTTCCACTAGATCTCGAAAGACGGTGATGAGATACCTCAATCGGGACATGGCATTGAGCCCGATGATCCTCCTTGTTGAGTGTGTTCGACGAAACGCATTTATGATTAACCTTATCCGTTTATGCAGGTATACGTAACAAGTCGCAAAAATAAACCACATATCGTCGGCATAACATAAATAAGAACATTAACATGCATAATAGCGTCAGCAATAAAGACAACCAAAATCGGCGACGCAGCACCCCATTAAAAGTTTACGAGAAATTAAAGGTGTTCAAGCGGATTACAACCCATGGGAAAGGGTAAGATAGCCGACGCGGCCTGCAAAAATACATGTTCACTCCTTAGAAGGAACGGGCCCCTTTAATCGCCTTTTAGCAGCGGCATCGGCCAGCTTCTTTATCAAGCAACGCCTTCACACCGGCTTTAACCTTGAGACGAGGCTCATCATTAAACCTCGCCTTCTCGGCGTGGAGATCTTGTGCTAGCTACATTGACGCCGCCTCGGCCGTGGCCCTTGCTCGAGCAATGAGACTCCATCCTTCAATTCGAGGCATTCTCCCTCTTCCAACGATGCCACTTTCTTTTGCTCGGCTGCCAAAACAACAAGGACGGTTAGTCACACAAAGAACAACATAAGACAATAACACGGAAAGCACAACACGAGGCACACCACCTTCCACCAAAGGGGCACTACTAATGGTCTCTTCGGACTCGGACGGAGCTACACTCAAGGAAGACATCTTTGAAGAAAGTTCTAGATATCGTTGTTCGTTAAACTCATTAGTGGGCGGTATTTCTTGTGATCACTCCATTCGGCCCTCTTCAGGGAATGGGCTATCTCATAAACTTGATAATTGAGCGCGAACCCACTCCAACTCCTCCAAAACCTTCCTGGACTCGTTAAGCTTCTCAAGGGACTCTTGGTACACTTCTCGGCGTCCTCTCCCCCAAGATCCGGAGACGATCTCGCATGCAAATCTCGAACCTGAAGTCTCAACCGACCACATTGACTCTCTAAGTTGTCGGCCCACAATGTTTTATCGGCGATACCTTGGAACCAAGCCAAGTTCGCCCTAAGATTATCAATTTCCTCGGGGACATACTCAAAAGTCTCGTAGCGATGCAGTTTGGACTGAAGATCTTCAATATAGGTCTCTAAACGATCGATCTTAGCATCCTTATTAACTATTCTCTGTTGTAAGTTCGAAACGTGATCCCGTTCTATGTTCACTTCCCTTTTCAACAAACGACACCTCGTGGCAGCGTCGGCCTCCGCACTAGAAGATTCGGCTAGGTAGGGAGTACTAAGCTCAGGATATTGGCACTACAAGATCAATCATAACTAGTTGAAAGTAAAATAAATACCTTGGGTCTCGGCCAGCTCCTTCTCCAACTTTGAGATCGTTCGCGTTCTCTGCAGTAACAAGAGGCGAAGACCCTCCTCTCTCGGCGACCTCCTGCGTTGGATGGCAGCATTCAACAACGAGCGGTTGATATCCTACAAACACCATCATGGTCGGCCCTTACCATAAAACACGAGGGCGTCATCCGAACAACTCAACTCACCCGACAGATCAAAGGTACTTTTCGGACCGACTTCATACAACGAAACAAAGATTGATCTTCTCCTCATCGGACAGCAGAGGAAAAATCCCGAGAGAAATAAGGGCCCCAAGAGTTGCACATAGGGCCGAAACATGAAGGAGGTGCTGGCGCTGAATTAGGAACCACGGAAGAAAGAGGCTCCAACCACTCGCCTCCGACAACATTCTCTACATCACGATTGCTCACAAGGTTTCCACCACCACCCGACTTCTCGCTTGTCTTAGGCTCCTCTTCATTACCATCGATATCATCCTCCTCATCAAAAAGACCATCATCATCATCACCATCAGACACGAGGTACACAACGCCATCGGCGAGAACAATTCCTTCATTAGTTATCTCCTGGGCACGGTCTCCTCCGGGAAGGTACATCATCCTTGAGTTCCTTGCCCCTCCCTTTGGGCTTTCCACCTACAAGGGTAGACGAAACATCAGAAGACTTCTGAGGCGACTTCCTCAGGAAATGTGATAAAGGCAGCCGATCATCGGGATCCTCACCGTCCCTCGCCGAAGCACCACCATCCTTGTCAATCCTCAGCTTCTGCACATGAGCTGATGTCAGAACCATGCAAGGCAACAAATAGGGGAACGTACATGTACGTCAAATAAAAAAGGAGTATATTTGTTACCTTCCCTGTCTCCTCCTCGGCTCCTGCAATTCTATGTCTCTTCCGATGAACAAGAGACTCGGTAGGAACACCCTGGGACTTAGTCTGAAAAACACCAAAATTAAAACATCACCCCACGAGTCGCCCGAGCCAATCGATCAAGCTATAAAGACAGGGAAATACACTTACCCGATCGATATTGACCACCCAGAAAGGATAAAACTTCGGCGGGGAGGAAATTTGCCACTCGGGAAGAGGACCTAAATAGCCAATGGAACCGATCCCAAGCGCGTCATTAGTATGACGGGCATGCTTATGGAACTCTTTACCTCGGGATCCTCATCCAATAGAAGTCTCCCGACACCTTCGGAAGAGTCTTATGGCGATGAGGGCTGGCGGCAAAACCTGCAAGATCGCCGTTGGTAGTGGTCCGCTGGATAATTATCGACAAACTGCGCGGCGAGTATAGTCGCTCGCACTGGGAAGGATCGTAAGTAGACCAAGTAGTAGGAGCACACTCGCCTCGGCTACGCCTCTCCCACTCGGACAAAATATGGAAAGTGTTGCCATTCCACTGAGCCAAGGCGCGGGACGGGCGAATCTTAGTAAGGGCCTCGTACCAGAATGGGCGGCTAGGATCATACAAAGGGAAACGCAACCCAGAGCTCTAGATGGCCCTGGTGACAATGGTCGCCTCGGCCCAGAATGAGGAAATCTCAAAACATCATCTTTTTTTCGAGCACCTTTTGGCCCGACAAGAGCCTCGACGTCATACCCATGGAGGTCGAACTCATCTTTTAACTGTTGAACGAATTGCTCATCCGACAAGTCCTTAGCAGTTCTCTTGTCAGCCCTACAACAAAACGAAGAAGGATTATCAGGAAAGATAGAATCTAGATCACGATAATCATACTTGGAAGGACTCTCTATAACAAACAGGGAATCAAGTGATACGCCGTCTTCATCAGAAAACACATAACTCACGCACCTTTTTTCCGTCATCGAAGGAGTTGAAGACGCCATGAAAGTTAGTAGAAGAAACAACAGGAGGGCAAAAATACAGCCGGAATCGGAAGTTGCAGCGGTAGCAGAAACAAAGAAGACACAGGATAATGGAGAAGGAAGGAAGGAAACTCGTGGAGAAAATAACTAATGGCAGGGAAAAGAAGGAAAATGAGAATGGAGAGAGAAGAGAAAACAAAATTGGCGAAGGAGAGTGTAAAAGGAAAATAAGGTTTAAGGGACGAGCTTATAAACCTCACCTGTGGTAACCGACGAGGAAGGTAAACCGGTTGCGACAAGAATCAAGGAGGTGGGGAACAAACATGGCGCGAAACCCGGCATGACCGAAGACGTGGGAAGACGAGGCGGTTTCTTCCCCATGTGTCGATCACACGAGGGAAGAAGGGGCATAAATGTAGGTGTGAATAATCCACGGGGACAGTGGAGCCATCCTAGTCGAGGCGCACCGAGGAAAACAAAGTACTAGAAGCACCGAATCACCCCACTAGATCTGGGAACGAGAAAAGAGGAATGAAGACAGATCGAGAGATCGACACAAAGGGGGAGAAAAGTTCTGATGTGATGATCTTCGGGTTCGAGGGCAATTAATGCACTGACAAAGTTAGTGAAGAGATAAGGAAGACTCGGTCAAAGTAGGACTTGGCCAGGAATCTAAAAGGCGACGTCGTTCACCTCCACCTAACAAGCGATATCGGATGAAGTTACCACTCGGCCAGATGCTTCGACTCGAGCAGAGGGGAAGATCGGATGAAGCATCGGGTAGACACCCGAGAAGAACATCAAGGAAGGTCAGATTAGGCCCAACACCTTGTAATATCGTTGTATCACCATTTTATAACTATAAATATAGATCATGTAGAGAGCTAGAGAGGTAAGTGAGAAGTGAGGGAAGAGATCGCACCAAGAGTATTGAGAGAAAACACACAACTTGTAGTCGAAAAACAAGTAATAAGATCATCCTTTCATCCCGTGGACGTAGGTAATCATGCCGAACCACGTATATCTTGTGTTCATCTTCTCTTGTTTACTTTACTTCATAGTGTACGCATAGAATTTCTTTGGATGTAGTAGCAGGATTTTCTGCATCTACACCCTGCAAGCTTAGCATTAAACATGTCAATTATTCTGTCCCACTTGTGAATGCCTTTACACTGATCACCCAAAGGAAGCCCCAGATAAATGGTAGGCAGAACTGAACTGTAGCAGCCTAATAAAGAAGTGAACTCATTCGTGTCTCCAGTATAACCCACGGCAAACAAATGACTTGATCCGCCGAAGCATCCAAAACCAGTGAGTAATTCAAAGCACAGTAAGAGAATTCTAAGAAACTTAACTTGATCCACCGAAGCATCCAAAACCAGTGAGTAATTTCTCTTGCTTTTTAGTTTTTTAAGATATGATGTTGAACCGCATTGAGTTCATTGGCACTTCTCCGTTTTATCCATTACTATATGAGCAACTTGGTCTATATCGGTGCTTATGGGAAAGCATTTTGATTTCAACATTTGCAGGCTCCTTTCGGCCCAAGAAAATCTGGCTAGTAAGATTCTAATTCAGCTCCAAACTACATAATGTTCATCATCATGCAAAAAGGATTTTGGGAGGTTGACGATCTTATCGGTCTTGTCTACTGGGCCTTGTTGTTTTGTCCACCGGGCCTATTTAGACTAAGAGGCCCGGATACTTGCCTGTCCCACAAAAAAGGAAATAAATTAGGGGAAAAATATCGTTTGGTCCTTTTTTAGGTGGGGCTATGTCTGTTTAGTCCTTTGGTCAAACGCCTTTACTGTTTGGTCCATAATTATTTAAAAATATTTAAATAGACAAAAATATCCTTACGTGTTAATTTTTTTTTCTTTTGTAGCAGTTCATTCTTCAAAATGAACTCCTATTAATTTCTGCTTATTTTTTCAAAAATCACCTAAAAAAACAGAGTTCATTCCAGAAATGAACTCCATACAAAACATAAAAAAAAACCGACTTCATCCCCAGGAATGAACTCTATACAAAAAGATAAAAAAACAGACTTCATTCCCAGGAATGAACTCCATACAAAACATAAAAAAAAACCGACTTCATTCCCAGGAATGAACTCCATACAAAAAGCTAAAAAAACAGACTTCATTCCCAGGAATGAACTCCATACAAAAAGCTAAAAAAACAGACTTCATTCCCAGGAATGAACTCCATACAAAAAGCTAAAAAAACAGACTTCATTCCCAGGAATGAACTCCATACAAAAAGCTAAAAAAACAGACTTCATTCCCAGGAATGAACTCCATACAAAACATAAAAAAAAACGACTTCATTCCCAAGAATGAACTCCATACAAAAAGCTAAAAAAACAGACTTCATTCCCAGGAATGAACTCCATACAAAATATAAAAAAACCGACTTCATTCCCAGGAATGAACTCCATACAAAAAGCTAAAAAAACAAACTTCATTCCCAGGAATGAACTCCATACAAAAAGCTAAAAAAACAGACTTCATTCCCAGGAATGAACTCCATACAAAAAGGAAAAATAATACAAGAGACAAATAAAATGAACTCATCTTCGTCTTCATCTTCAAAACAATGAAAGATTCATTTTATTTGATGAACTTCATCTTCATCTTCATCTTGCAAACAAAAGCATCAGTTCTTGATTACATCTTTAACAACAACAACATATCTTTATCTTCTTCATCTTCTTCACCATCTTGATGAACAAAGAGCAGCGGTTTTTTTGTTAAATGCGTCTACATCGCCAACATCAAAAACAAAATCAAAAAGCAAGAAAAATCGCCGCCATTGTTTTCTTCTTCTTCTTCATCACCGTCTTCAACAACAACATCAAAAACGACAGCAGGACATCGTCGTCATCGGTTTCTTCTTCTTCTTCTTCATAAAGCATCATCTTCTTCGTCGGCAAAATAAAGTTTCAGAAAGAAAAAGAAAAAAATGGAGAAGAAACTAGATCTAAAAACATTAGAGAGAAAGTAAATCGAGAATGATTTATTCTCTCCTACTTTTTGACTATATATATGGTCCTTATCCAAAAGGGTATTTACCCACCTGGGTGACATTTACATCATCCATGACATCGATGTAGGACCAAATGATAATTTTTAGGACCAAACTATAATTTATATTACCAAATATGACCAAATGACAATTAATCGTCAATTGGACTAGACTCTCTCTAATATATTATTCCTAGGACCAATTGGTATTTCTTACATAAATTAGGGATATACCTATCATGAAATTGTTTTCTTTCCCCTAATAGGTAGCCTAATTTGGGTGGGAAATTTATTTTTCTTGGAATGTTTCTACCTCTTACCAATAATAGTGCTCATGCACGGTGAAGCCTATAAATATAGGAGGCCTAAGCACAGCAGCAAATATTGCTACAACAACCTTGAAAACATATACCCGCAGCTTTGAAATCTGAGGATGAGGATTTCTACGGTTTTTGAGCCTTCATCGTCAACTGAATCATCTTCTTCTGTTATACAGAAAGACACTGTTCTGTTAAGACATCTTTTGACATGTCCACCTGTGAGATCACTCCTTGTATTCAAGTCAGTATCTAAAAGATGGTATTCTATCATCGCTGACCCAGATTTTGTTGCTCACTATCTACGACACATTCCTAAAAATCCAAGGCTGATGGTGAAGGAGGTGCATGGGGTCATCTTGAAGAAATAAGTGCTACCAAAATCCATTTGCGAGTGTTTTGATGCTGTAATTTTATTTTATTTCTTGTCTTTCTCGAGACTCTTATTGGAGCTGTTTGCGCTTGAAATGTGTTTGCAGTTAGTGCTGTTCATGGTCGTTGCTCGTGCAACATGAAGTCTTTAAGTTAGTATTCTTTGACAATTTTCTTACCATCATATACGCAATACTCTGCACCAGGCAGCTTGTCAAAGGGCATAAAAAACTAAACCTATTTTTAAAAATAGTGGAGGATTGTTGGTGGAAATATTTTCGAAATCAGTTTGTTTGCTGGGACTAAGCAAGTTTAAATTCAGAATTCAAAAGGCATGTCTGTTCCTACAGCAATGTGTTGCTTCACATGATCAAATCCAGTAGATTAGTTCACTTCTGAAAGGTAACCACATCAATAGACACATCCTTTCGTTGACAGACATAACTCCTCTTAACATGCACTTTATAACCTATAAATAGAGGGTAGCAGACACAACAAAATAAAATCCATGCGATCTAGTTATTCTTTAAGGATTCTCTTCTAGGCGTTATCAGAAACAAGAGTGTTCTTAGGTGCGATCAAATATCATACATTTGATCACACCTAGAAGCTTGTTTGTACCATAAGTAAAAATACCACTTAATGGGCCAAATTGATACTTGAATCATCTTTTGGTCCTCATCCAAGCCCGCTAACCAGTCAACCAAGGAAGCCCACCAATCTGCACAGACCGGTCAATGGTCAAAGTCGGTCAACTATCAAAGTCAACGTCCGGTCAAGGTCAATGGTCAAAGTCAACGGCCGGTCAACAGTCAAAGTTAACCGTCGGTAAACTGTCGAAGTCAGTCGCACCCCTAGCCAATTTTTATTCTTGTAGCCAGCAATGCTGCTAACCAATTCCCGACCAAAAACTCTTCCGCACGCCAATCGAGTCTCCAACCATGCTTCGAACAGCCCATCCATCCACTTGCCACCCATCATGCTGTCAACCATCAAGCCGGTCCCTACCCATACAATCGGCCCTTCCGCCAGCAGAATTGCCAATGTCTGCCGACCATCATTTATGCGAAAATTTATCGTGGAAGCATAAATGTGCGATTTCATCACAGTGAATTCCGGCCGATTTCAGCCATGCGGGTGAATTCCCGTGCATTTCGACCATGCATTATTCATTCTAGCAGTTTCATACATGCAATAATAATTTCAGCAGTTTCATGCGGAATTGAAGAGGGAGGCATAAATAAGCAGTTAGTGCCATTTAAGTTATGTTGAAATTATGTATACAATTATATAAATAAGAGGAGTAGAAATCATAGCAAATGGGGTAGCCAATAGGGAAAAAAATATACAATGTAATTTTACTATCAATACAAAATCACTCCCCAAGGGGATTCCCCGTGGACGTAGGCAACCTATCTTAGAACCACGTTAAACCTCCATCTTTCATTTTGTTCTTCAAATCGACCCACAACCCAAAATACTCACCAAAGCTATCCATTCATCGTGTTTCGTGCCCAAAAGTAATTTTGGGTACAAACTTTGTGGCAAACTAAGGGGACTACGAGAAAAGGAATCGTGTTTTCCCATTGAGAAAAAGCTGCAAAACACTTCAAAATCTTGTCCGTCAAAAAGCGATTTGGGCGTCTTGAAAATCTTCTGCAGTCCGTTGAACGCATGCTTCTTGCGTCGATCCCTCGATATGGCTGCAGATCGGGTGATCGCAGCTGCTGCTGACCATATAATCGCAGATATTGCAGTCAAGTTGATCGCAACTGCTGCAATCCAGATTCGTTGTTCGAGATCTCACTACACCATATCATGTAGTTTGCAACATATCAGTTTCGGGGGTGTGCAACGGATATTGACGTTACCCGTTATGTAACGTCAATATCCGTTGCACACCCGAAAATACATTGCACAAAATAAGTAATATTGATTTATTAAATAGAATTAACGGAGCAACGTTTTGAAAAGTGTAAAAACGCTGGACATCAATGACATTAATGTAATATTAGACATTTCCATGGGCTTTAGTAGTCTTATTTTTAATCTCAAGATTTTTTTTTTATTTTTAGAGATCTCATATTTTCCCAGGATATTTCCATTCTCGTTTTTTACTCGTCTCTTAATTTAAATTTCAGAGAGTTCTTGAGAAAAAGCGAGACCTCTTTTCGAGTTTTTACACAAAATCAAAACCTTTTCTCGGAGAATCAAACTCGAGAGATTTGTTTAGCTTTTCTATCGAAATCAAACCTTTATTTCATTAATCGGAACCCGAAATCTCGATCTAGTTTTTAAAATCTTAAAAAATTCCTAAACCTAGAAAATCAATTTTGGTCTGAAATCCAAAATCAATCCATCGATAGTTGATTGCTTTGTTGATTATCATCGGTATAAACCATTTCTACTAGTATCTTGTTCTTTAATTTTGATGTTGTTGGTTATCTTTTGATCTAACGTTTGATCGACCTAAATCTGCAATTGGAGTCTTCTTGCATTATAGAAAAACCATTCATGAAATTATCCGTTTCTTGACTCGGCTCTGAGTCTATATGGTTATGTTTCGATGCTAATACGGTTTAAACGAAAATACCCGTAATTTTTTTAATCCTACCATTGTTTTTCTTTTATTTTCTTACTGGCTTGTGTTACATTTGATGCACTTCTCTTTATGAAATGTTTTACCTGAGTCACATGGATTTATCAAAAATTTGTTTCTTGATCATGATGTCCGGGGATGTCTCAAATTGCACTACTTACGACATCAATTGTCTGTGTGGTGATTTTCTTACTTCTAAATGGATTTTAAAGAGGTTTTGTTTAATAAGGTTTTTGAGTAATATGGGGTATTCATATTGATAGTCGTCTGCCATTTTTAATGCATTTTTTTTGTTTATACATATATTACTGGTGCTAACCCTCAACTTAAAGTGGTGGTTCCTTGTGCCCTGTTGATATGAATGATTTTGTGCAGTACAGAGAAAGTGAATTTGCTGAATATTGAAGGTCACACATATCCACATGTTAAAGAATCTTGAAAGCCTGACATTGAGTTCGTAATGGTGAGCACTTCAAGGACCTTCTTTTCTTCTGGTACAATTAAGGTCTATGCTAACAGTATGTCAGTATTTCTCTTTTCTCAAACATGGATGACAAGCATGTATGCATGTCATACTAAATATCTTCGTTAGAGTTCGGAAACTCAGGGAACCATAAAAACTATTTACTTCAATATAATGTGTGTCATCTTTGTATTTTGTTTCGTCCAATACACAAACTCATTTACTAAATTAAAGTGAAGGTGTGTGTTGCCAATTTCTTGTTAACTTAGATAATGGACTCTTCTGCACTGGATTGGTTTCTTAATTTTGCTAGTTTGAATATTGACCTTAGTTTATTAGGTGCGTGAATAAGTATCTAGTTATCTATGTTTTGATTAGCTTTGGGGTATCATTTATCTTATCGATTTTCACTTGATTATACAGTTATTAAACCCATGTCTTTAATTAGTTTAATGTACAATGTCAAAATGCATCTCATCTTGAAGTTATGAATGTAGCGACATGATTGAGTTGCTATGTAGAACTTAATTTTTCTGTTTTTTGATGCAGATTTTAGAGGCGTAAGTAACATTCATGATGAAAGTGATCGTCTTGGAATGCGTATAGTCTTAAGTGCTGTAGATACATGCTCAAGCATTCTACTTGACTTTATAAGTATTTTTTTTTACCTTATTCTGATTATCAATACCACAAATACTTTACCCTTAAAAGGGTTCAAATTCATTCATTTCTCCGAAAATATGTATCGACTTCTTTGCTCTTCGATCTAGTTTTAGGTGCAACATGGTTAGGTAAGTTGCATTGGCCATAAAGCATGTACCTTCTTTTTCCTCCTTTTTTGATAACGAGTAAACCTACATCTTTCAAGTAGAATTATTACATTGAATTTCATCTTGAAGCTTTGGCTGGATAAGATGTGCTTCCCGTTATCATAGTCATTCATTTTTTCCCATCCTTTTAATTTTTCTTCACTCTTGAATACACTTTGATTCTTTTTGCACATGTTTGTAGATATAGATCCAAGAAAGCCTTTTTTTTTTAATTGACTTTTCACAGTATCATAGACGGGCTTCAGGTACCGTTGTTTCCTTCCATTTGTGTGTTATTGTTGTCGTTTATATTCTGAAGATTCGAGTGTCAAAGTTAAACCACACTACCAAAAATGTCTGTTAATTTTAGTTTTAGTCCTTAATTAAGAAGGTTTCTAAGCCAAGAGAATAACTAATTTATTTGCGACTTTAAATGTTTCTACTACCTACATTTCATCATGACCTTACACTTTTAAAGCTTACGACTTACCACCAGTGAACGCTTGAGAATGTTTTAGTATATACATGGTTTTATATATCAAGATATTTTCCTTGTTTCAATATTTCTAAAGTAATAACTGTCATAAATCCCTTACCTCTAAGTTATTCTTTGTGCTTGAAGTCTGTGTTAAAATTGCCACCACTCTGGGGGCTTGGTGCCGGATTCCCAAGTCATGAGGGGTTGTGATATCAATCTTTACTCCAGATCCTTAAGGTGATGTTAAGGCGTCATTGTGCGGTTTTACTTTGTACATTTCTAATGCTCTATTTGTTTGATCAATTCCGTGAAGTTCCGATTAGTGTTGCGGTGCCTTAAATTATGGGCGAGATGGCGAGGAGTATATTGCAACGTATGGGAAACTTTCATTTCCTTTAAAGTTTAATTTTTATTTTGAGCGGTTCATACATGTTTTTTGTTCTTGGTATTCCAATGCCTTCTTGAATACATTACAATGGATTTTTACATTTATGTTTTGCGGTTGGTTGGATTTTGGAGAATTCACTGGTTTGTTCTCACGGCTTTATATGTTGTCGGTTTCTGATGCGGTGGTACTGCACTTATCTTAAAATTCTTTGAAACTTTTTCATTTTGGCGGTGGCCTACCCCATTGATGCTACAAGATACATAAAATTCTTTCCATTCAGTTTCCACGAGGACACTTGAGTTTTGTCGTTCCAATTTCACAAAAGTACATTCGAGAAAATCGGGGATATAATTTCTTCTTGGGCATACAATGAAAAGGCTATATATCTTTCCTTGGTTTTGATTTTGTTTGGTGTGTCTCTACTTGGTCATTATATTTTTCTATCCGTGTGCAGCATAACAGATTTTATTATTCAGTTCTTAAGATTTCAGTTACTGTGTTCGCATCACAGACACCTAATTGGCTATTCTTGGTTACTATAGGTGTTTGGCTGAGTTGAAATCTGGTAGTGACAGGAAAGAAGCTGCTGAGAGTACATTGTTGGCTTACAAGTCTACTCAGGTGAAGAAACTTCTTCTTTAAAACTTTCTTAAAAACTGTTTGTAAAGTAGGATCTGCCTCTGTTTTTTAATGTGGTATTGATCTTGGTCTCTGCTAATGTATTGGTTTGGATAAATTGAGTCCCACTCACCAAATAAGGCTTAGACTTGCTCTTAACTTCTCAGTTTTGTACTACGAAATCCAGAATTCACAGATCATGCTTGCACTCTAGATAAGTATGTTCTTTTTTCGTGATGTGTTTTTATATCTTAAATACAATTATTTCTATGGATGTTTGTAGGTTGGGTGAAATTGTTTTGCACGTTAATTGTGTTTTCTCACTAAAGCTACTATAGTTAATTATTCATCTTTATGATTTTCTTCTTGTTAACTATGTAGAGGACCACCACTACTTCATTACTCTAGGAAATGAACATTTAGTAATTACCATATTCGTAATAGTAATTAACAAAGCTTATTTCTCTTTTATTCTTGTCTGAGATGTATGCGATCGATGTGTAGATGCCAAGCTATTATGAAAGGAAATTGCAGGTCATGTTTCCATATAAGGTTCCAATAGTACCTGATCTGCCATTAACATATAGAATTTTACCATTAACTTCAACTTCTACCTCATTTCAAGCCTCAACTTAAATTTTAGATTAACATTTTTTACTAAGTACGTTTTGATTGAGATTTGTTTGATTTACGAACCATAAATTGAATTGAAGTGTCAAAATTTTGGTTTCGTCAATAAACTATGAGGCTTGTGTATCAACTTTGGTTGGATTATAATTATGTCTTGTACAATGGTGTATGAAGGTGCGAGAAGTCTGCCGGAATTGTCGATTATTTTTTTGTGCACGGAATTATGATCGCAATATTATTTTTTTACCTCAAATGGGTTTGCAACGTATATAAGTGTTGCTCAAATTAGAGTAATCGTTGCCTAAATTATTGTAACCGTTGCACAAATTAAAGAATCCGTTGCTCAACAAACGTTGGTAAACCGGTTGACCAACGTTTTTATGCGTTGGAAAAATTAATTTTCCCAACGGATTTTCGCGTTGCACACAAATTTGCTACGCCATATTTTCAACAGATATAGGCGTTGGTGAAATTCATTGCAACGCGTATAGCCGTCGCAAATCGGATGTTTTGGTGTAGTGTCTGCTAAAACTATTACCTTCGGAAACTACAAAAGCTGCATCACTATAAAGACTGATGAAATCACCCTAGGACGTTCGGTCCACGATAAAAGATGGCGTAAAAACATCATCAAAATTGGTGCTGGATATTCGATCCACAACATGGTTGGGTCGATTTTGATTACGATCCACCGCAGTCCGATTGATCGCAATGCGCATTCGATTAATCACGATTCTTTGAGTCGATTGATCGCAAGCTGCTGCAGTCCCGGCTTCATAGTCGAGATGCCACCAAGACTCGACTCATCGGAAAGATCGCTAAGATTGTTTCCCTGATGTTCGATCCACCGGTATATTCAAGTCCAAAGTTGGAAAAATTTGCTTCCCAACTAACGTAGTGTCTACATGTTCGAGTTTGAAAACGTCAAAATCACTACTGTAATGATCGCAAGATTGTCAAGTTGCCTACATCTCAAGGTGCTTGAATACCCCAGGAAAAACCTCCAGAAAAGCATCTCAAAAAGTTCCAGAAAGGGCCACAAAAGTGCAGTAAAACCATGGTGAAAGGTCCGTGAGAAACAACAACAGTCCCTAGAACCGTTGCTAAAAATCCAAAGGAAAAGAAGAAAAAAGAAATCTGTTACGAAAGTTCAAAAGCAATGGCAACAGTCCAGCAAATCGTGACAGAAAATTCAAGGCTAAAGACCACAGTTTAGAAAAAACGTGGCGAAAAGTTCCCATACAAAAAAAAAAAAAAAAAAAAAAGAAAATTAGTGGCGCCCAAGCCGAGCGCGGATGCAAGCCGCCTTGATCGTCATGTTTGAAAGCCGAAGCCGCAGCAGGAGTTGAGCCTTTCCAAGCCGCGGTGATGTTGACCCAACTCAACGAAGGTTTTGTTCACCCACTTCCGTCAGGGCTAAGGAATAATTTGATGCATCAATGGTACATCAGTCTTCGATGCGCCAGATACACAGATCGTTAATGCTCTCTGGTACATCCAATTTCGATGTTCCGAGATACATCAAAATTCAACTCTTAGAAAAAGTTCGATGCTTCTTAATACATCAAAATTCGATGTCCTGCGTATGGCAACCGTTGATGCTCTGTGGTATATCAAAATTCGATACTCACTGCTACATCAAATTTGGTGACACGTTAGCAAACCGATCTAGTCAACAAGACGCTCGGCCAAAGCAATAGTCTTGCGTCACAAAGAAGATGATGGGGCAGGTGTCACGTCAGCAATGTGCACCACGTCAGTAGCGGCCGGTGATGTTGCCGGCGAACCGAGCCGGCGGACAAAACCGGAGGCCATTACGAGCGGCGACGGATAACGGCGGCAGCGGCGTCGGCAAACGGCGGCAGCGTCAGACAAAGCCGGCGGCCACCGGCGAGCGGCAATCGGCGAATACTCGGCGATTACGGCGGGATTACAAAGATTAATCGGTGATTAATTGGAGGGTCTGATTTGGTGCGGCGCGGTACAACTTAATTCCGTAGCCTTGTTTCAATGCAACACGGCGCAACTTAATCTCGTAGCCCTCGGATTATTCCGCCCCGTTTCTCTTGCCTTGCGGATATGTACACCCCACTAGGGCTTGGTCTAAAAATTTGTTTCGATGATATCTTCTTCGTCTCACGTCCGAATTGGATGATTTTTGGCTCGTTGCGGTCACATTTCAATATCCTACGACATGAAGGTAAAATTTTGCAATTGGACAATAATATTTTTTGGGTAAAATCACATCATCAACATGTTTGGAGCAAGGAGCTAACCAACCAATTTCGTTTCTTCGATAACTTCTTCTTCGTGCATCCAAATTGAGTGATTGTCGGCCCGATGTGATCGTATGTCAATTACCAAGGTCGTGAAGGCGACATTCCAATTTTCGGAGAAAGTTCAAATTTTTAGAAAAGTAAAATGACAGCACCAGAAACGGTCACCACCGAAAATACTGCAGTCTAGTTGATCGAACTGCTGCAGTCCTTTTCCACATAACTATTACAGTCAGTTGATCGAACTATTGTAATCCGGTTTCACAACAATTGTCGGCTTCGTTGATCGAACACCCGATCCTTTTTAATTCCTACAGATCCGATTGGGTCGAATCTGCAGTAGTCCGATTTTCCCCAAAAATCTGTTTCAATACGATTTTCCTCACAAATGCATAAATGTTGCGAGATGGCTGATCACAATTTCTTTGAAATACTGATTCCAGTGGCAACTGTCTTCGATCCACTTGGACTTAACTGGTGCATTCCAGGTCCCACGAGATAAATCAATTACTAAGTCGAGACAAGACACTAAGGCAACTATACTAATCATCGTCGCTGGAAAACACCGACATAGCCAGTGGGCATCCTAATCACTTCGTAAACGAAGTAGCAGTAACATCTTTAATAAGGTAAGTATACAATTTACATATTTTTGCATCTTTTCATATAATCATGCATACTTTTGTTCAATGAGGCACCTATAATGTGGCGAGCATTTTCTCACGAGGAGATGCACACATTTCAATTCTGCGTGCATCTGAATAGTGGGATTGGCCCCAGCGCGAATTCCGGATAGCGTACATCTTCAAAATTTCATGCGCGATCCAAATGTGGCAAGGCAAAGTGCACCTCTTGTGCGAGCATTGAGCAACATGACAATCATTATCTTCCTCGGAGGCGAGTTTCATATCACTTCAACTTGACTGACTATCACTTGGGGGCGAGATATGTAACACCTCATGGTCTAAAATTACTCTTTGGGGCAAGGCGTGTAACGCTTCATACACTTGGGGCAAGTTACATAACACCTAATTGCAATGCGGAATTAAGCTTCAAAATCGAAACTTGAGTAACCCAAACTTCTTAATCCTCCAACGAGTTATAGGATTAAGAGGGGGTGAAACATACACCTAATATTTTGACGCAATTATTACAATCGGTAATGTTAAACTGCTATAGTTATGTTGATTGAATTATTGTACTCAAGTTCAAAAGCAACTTCCTTTTCGGTTGGATGCAACCGAAATGCAAATCGATTTGCTTACGAAAATTGTACTCGATTGGGCGTAATCGATGCGATGCAGTTGTACTCGATTCAAAGGAATCTGCACTTGGTTGGACGCAAACGATGCGTCCCGGTTTGCTTACAGTTTCGGTTGGGCGAAGCAATGCGATGCTAGTTGTACTCGGTTGGGCCACTGCCGAATCATGCTATCTAGTTTTATTGTAACTATTATACCTAGGTTTATCAAACTTTTAAGTCCATTCCCTCGGCTCTGCAATCCCTTGATCGCAGTGTTGCATTCAACTTTGCTCGTCGCTGATGCAGACTAGGTGATCGTACTCCAGGTTCATCGTTCATGCGATCCCGGTCCGGCATTTGATATTGCTCGTCGTTGCTGCAATCCAGTGATCGCGGTGTTGCAGGTTCAACTTTGCTCGCCGTTGTTGCCAAGACCGAGGTGATCGAAAGGCTGCTGCAATCGATTCGTTCGCAATTCCCTGCAGTCGGTGACCGCCGGGCCTGCAAAGGTGGTCGTCGTTCTCCGGTCTAGGCGCCCGCTTTGCCGCATGTTGCTAGTCGCCAGCTTTGCAATCGGTGATCGCGATTATTGTAGTTGACTTTGCTCGTCGGCTGCTGAGACCAGGTGATCGAAGGCTGCTGCAGTCCCGCTCCGTCGTCGTTCTTGGGTCCGACACCGCAACTACTACATTTGCTCATCGCTCCTGCCCGGCATCGCACCCGATCGATCCTGTTGGCACCGAGTGATCGAAGCCGCTTCAATCCAGCCATGTTTGCATCTCCTGCCGGTCCCGGCCCAGATCACACTGCCCGTTAAACTTTGCTCGTTGCTGCATTACAGCTGATCGCAGCTACTACAGTCCATCTCATTCGCGGCACATCGTGATCAGTTGATCACACCGCAGCGATCCATCTTCACTCAATGTTATTACCGCTAATTTCCAACATCACTCTTTCCATTATCAAGCTTCCGTTGCATCACTTGATCTTGTTTTTGCATCACTTGGGGGCGACTTGATTACGATCTCCACAATCAACGGCGGTTCTATTTACGCTTGATGTGATGCAATTTACTCTTGGGGCGTTTTGATTTCCGCAAACAACAAGGAAAGTTCGCCAATCACCTCAACATCAATAGTCCACACTTGGGAGCGAGTTTTATCATTGACTAAGGAACACGAAATTTTTCTTAACCCCCAACAAGTTGGAGGTTAAGAGGGGGCGATGTTCGTACCATAAGTAAAAATACCACTTAATGGCCCAAATTGATACTTGACTCATCTTTTGGTCCCCATCCAAGCCCGCTAACCAGTCAACCAAGGCAGCCCACCAGTCTGCACAGACCGGTCAATGGTCAAAGTCGGTCAATTATCAAAGTCAACGTCTGGTCGAGGTCAATGGTCAAAGTCAACGGCCGGTCAACAGTCAAAGTCAACTGTCGGTAAACTATCGAAGTCAGTCGCACCCCTAGCCAATTTTCAGTCTTGTAGCCAGCAATGCCGCAACCAAATCCCACCCAAAAACTCTTCCGCACCAGCCAACTCAGCCAAACCTTGCCCCACCCGACCTCCATCCACACTTTACCACCATCATGCCCATCAACCATCAAGCAGTCCCTACCCATGCGGTCAGCCCTTAAAGAAGTGTCCACCAATACTGCCATCCATCATTTATGCATAATTTATCATGGAAGTATAAATGTGCGGTTTCATGAATTCAAGCTGAATTCCGGCGGTTTCGGCCATGCGGTGAATTCCGACATTTTCACCATGCAATATTCATTCCGTTTTCATTCATGCAATAATAATTTCAGCAGTTTCACGCGGAATTGAAGAGGGAGGCATATACAATGTAATTTTACTATCAATACAAAATCACTCCCCAAGGGATTCGCCCGTGGACGTAGGCAACCTATCTTAGAACCACGTTAAACCTTTGTCTTTCATTTTGTTCTTCAAATCGACCCCTAACCCAAAATACTCACCAAAACTATCCATTCATCGTGTTTCGTGCCCAAAAGTAATTTTTGGTACAAACAAAGCTGTTTTAAATGCAATGAAATTACGGTACGAATGTGTCTAAGAAAAACTGAATCAAGTTTGCTTTTTGTTTTTGGTCAAGGAAAAAGAAGGGCTTTACTCCGATTGATTTCCAATAAGAAAAACCAAGTAAAGTAATAATCTTAGTTTAGGCTTATCAAAATGAGTTATTCTTGATAAGAAAATTAGTTTCTAGTTTCCTAATCTAAAAGAGGTACAATTATTAATAAATAAATGGATCATGATAACTAACGGTTACAACAATTATTTCTTGGAAGCCCTTAATTCTGTAGGGTGAAACCGCACGCGCGATGCGCCTGCCATTTTGTCTAAGAGGCAGGCGTATCGCGCGTGCGGTTACAATAAGTAAAGTAATAATCTTAGTTTGAAAGACCGCGATAACGTTTCGTTGTTTTCTCTGTCAGATTTCCAAAAGAATTGAGTTCAATCCAAGGGTGCTAAGATGGCCACCATGTTTTCTTTATGCACCATGCACAAGGTCCGCAACTAAATTACGGATGTGCAGCCCTTCCATTCGTATTGGCTTGTGTCCAACCTTACTTAGTGGAGAATCAAAACTAAACTATCATTAAATAAATCTCTTTCCATTTCTTCTAAAGTTTGATCTTCATGGAACTAAGACCAACACGTCTTTCTTGATAAAGAATCAATTAACTTTTCCCGAACAAATATATATTCGGACAATAAAATCCTTTAACAGCAGAAACATGATCTCAACTTAAGTATTTGCTAATAATCCACACAAACTAACCATCACCTCTTGTTAATGCATGCTGCAACATGTGGTGTTGCATTAAAATGTCCTAATCCCACTTGCGTCAATGTACAAAAGAAGTCATCACCAAAGGCTGCTGATATTGGATGGACCCGTCGATTCAAATCCAACTACTTTTTGTCGATCATATATAAACCACTCTGGTTGAAGAATTTATGACTATTTCCTTATTCACAAAATTGGTCAAAAAGACCAAAATCAACAATTTCTGGGTGAAAAAGACACTTAGGTTTTGATACTGTTTAAATAGCCAAAAATTAAAAGGGATATTTTGACTTTGGGTCACATAAAAGTGACCGGAGTTGTGTTTGGGTCACCACAAAATTTTAATTAGAGTTTGGGTCACTGGACCGTTATTGACCGTCTTGACCATTCAAAAGATAGTTAAATATTTAAAATTACGAATTTAACCTTAACCTTTTATTTGTTACCCAGCATGTGAAGCTGTTCGACAAAATAATATCTCAAAGTTGAACCCCGAAATCGATCAATATGGTAGACAAATATGGTTGAGCTTGATGGTAAAAATACCAGTATTTCCACTCCAGCAAGAAAAATCCCAGTCGGTAATGAAAGTCATGTACGATGTTTCCTGTCTAGAGGTGTAAAACGTGCCGCCGGCACGGCCCGGCCTGCAATCGCGTGCTTCACGTGCCATGTGCCCGTCTTTGTCTTTGTGCCAACGATTTAAACGTGTTGTGCCGTCTTTGTGCTTTACTAGTCAAAAGCTAGGCACAAGACACATTACGAGCACGAAAGACACGAATAAACGCGTCTTTCCGTCTTTGTGCCGTCTTGGCACACGTGCTATAAACAATTTGAAATCACTTAATGTATACATTAAGTCAGACATTATCACAAGAATTTAATTAGACAACATATCATTTGAAATTATTTCAAGTAAAATTAACAAGTTTATTCAATAAAAAGAAATAGCCCATCAAATATAAAATTTGATTATTGTCATGTAAATTAATGCTCTAGTTAAATATATGTGACGACATTATAACAACGATATTGAAATATATTTTCCAAATATTAAGGTATTATATGTGTTGTTATAAATAAGCCAACATAACATGTTAAAAACTAGCTAGAATAGTGACTCTTTTGTGAAATATACAAAAAATGTGATGTATTATGCCTTGTTATATGGTGTATTTGTACATGTTATAGCGTGCTCTCTTAACGTCTTTGTCTTTGGCTGGAGCCACGTGCTTATCCGTCTGCGTGTTGTCTTTGTGCTCTTGTGCCAATTAGTCAAACCCCGACGTCCCATTTAACTCGTCTTTGTCTTGCGTCTTTGGCTAAGTCACGTCTTTGGGCTGAATTTGTGCTCAAATTTTAAGCGTCTTTGAGGTAAATTTTGTTTGTGCTGCGTCTTGTACACTGACCAATTACACCTCTATTCCTGTCTCTTGAGGTGAATGCTTAATTAATGGAATATGAAGGTTTAGAAATTTTCCACGCCGAGTTTTCGAACGTTTTCATTTTCAACTACTCCCTCCGTTCTTTTTTAATAGGCTGGTTTTGTTTTTTGAGAAAATTAATGAAATTAAGAGAACCAATCATTGAAAGTGGTCCTCATGATACTTGTCGATAAAAAGTGAAGTGAAATGGTCCCCATAACACTCTTTCGTGAAAGAGTAAGTGAAATGGTCCCATGACACTTGTCATCAAAAAGAAGTTAAGAGAAAATGGTCCTAAAAAATAAAGTAACATTTGACTTTCCCAATTAGGAAACCAGCCTATTTTTTTGTAACATTTATTTATAGAAACCAGCCTATTATTTAAGAACGGAGGGAGTATAATATTGGTGTATGTAATAATGAATTTAGTCAAACTTTTCAATCACTAATTAATTAAATCCATCTCTAGTCAACTAGTGTCAAATTTCCTTGGTTTATGAGAGGAAAGCTCACCATGGAAATCCTATTTTTGTATTTGATGTAAAAACTATGCCACCCAAAAAAAGTAAAAAAGTATGAACCACCTGCACAATAATTTTTTCTCTCAAGTTGGTCCTCTTTGTTTTTTGGAAGGAAAAATCACTGTGAAAAATCAAGACGTACGCTTCGTTTTCGTGTGTTCCATATGAGCATAGTCACATAGAGAGATTAAGTTGCATGTGCTCATGGTCCTTCCTGCATCAATGTGCAAGAGCATGCATATATCTTATAAAGTTTTGTTTTTGAGAGGAAACATATGCGTATGCTTGCATGTGCTCATGGCCCTCTCCTCTCCATGCACCATTCTTTTGAGAGGAAACATATGCATATGCCTTGTGCCCACAATAATTAAAGTACTTTGGCCTTTGCTTGTGAAAGCCACGTTTGATGGTCAATTGGTCATGGTTTGTTCCTTGCGGAGGTTTAGAGCCTCATTATGCATATATCCCACCCTCAAATTCCATCTCAGCTGCATGCCTAGTCAAGAACAGTGTTAAAATATTCGTCAGTTGTTCGCATATGATCAGATTCTTCTTTACTTCCACTAAACTTGATCTTTCGAAAGGGGCATGTGGAGCCATGCAAATAAAGGTACCTACCCATTAGTGCAGTAGTGGACGTAAGTAATCAGAATAAAATTGTACTTCCTCCTTTGCTAATGAAAGCCACGTTAATGGCCATGGTTCATTGCCAGAGTACCTCATGGCCTCGGATTCGTATCGCACTATATGCTAAAGGATGCAAAAGGTTAATATAGAGATGGACCGCACTGCCGACTATATGTACGAAGAAGATATGTTTGGCAGTGTGTAAACCATACGAGTGCATGGGTCTTCCCATGTGTTTCTTTATAAGCTAGTGATCAGCCTGCCTGTACACTCATTTGTGAAGACAGAAACGAATACAAATGGGTCTTGGGTTAAAGAGAGGTTTTGTATGGGAACGTGGTGGTGGTGGAGACTCAGAAAAACCCGAATCAGCAGCATTATGGTATCTCCTCTCGAAAACCCAGCTCAACCATGTGAAAACTGCGATGTTTTATGGGGTAGTTATAACCGCCTCCTCTCAAAACAATTGTAAGTTAATTAATTGACTCCTTTTAATTATCTGATTATATACTGAACTTTTTCTTTTTCTTCTGGATTTTTTGAATTTACTTTCCTTCTTTTGATCGATTTGAATTCTTTAATTAGGTTGATAATTCTTGTTGACGGCATGTTGATATGTTCTCTTTCGGGATCGTCTTGTGGGAGATCATGACGGGTGAAAGTCCTTACGCAAACCTGGGTATTCTTTTTCTTTTCTTGTGCATATACTTGGCTTAATTCAAAAGAATTCTAAGAGTAACATTTTCTTTTTTGATACAGCTGGTGTCCGAAGCAATACGCTCAGGCCAGCAATACCAGGCGACTGTGAACCTGAACTGAGACGGTTAATGGAGGATCGACACGCAAATGGCTAGGCAATTGTTTGTTATGACTAGCATATGTTCCTAGGGAACGACGCAAATGTAAGAGAAGGTGAATGAAAGAGTGATTCAAGATGTAACCAGAAGATATGGATACAAGCCTTTTCCCATGAAAGAAAGCTTGTGATGCTCAAAACGGTATAAATATATATATGGAGCAACTTTGAGTACTATAGGATCGAGTTCCAAAATCACCACTAGATAATGATTAAATTCCGATTAAATAGTATGAAGTATATTTATGTCTAAATCAGAGAGTTGATATTTTATCCTCAAAAACATTTTAATTGTAAGTTGAAGTGATCATGAGAATGTCTATTGAATCGGAAACATACGATCTTTTGGAATGTTATCAGATGACCGGCCGGCCAACACTAAACTCTTGACAAACTTTCAACTAGTATCATATTTCCTTTGTTTATGAGAGCTTTCATCATGGAATATGAGAGGAAAGCTCACCATGGAAATCCTATTTTTGTATTTGATGTAAAAATTAGGCCACCCAGAAGTAGAATTTTTCCTCTCAAAGATCGGAGAGTTGGTACTCTTCGTTTTCATGTGTTCCAAATGAGCATAGTCACATGCATCAATGTGCAAGAGCATATATAGCTTAAAAGTCTTGTTTTTGAGAGGAAACATATGCATATGCTTGCGTGTGCTCATGGCCCTCCATGCACCATTCTTTTTGCAAAAGCCGAAATAAAACAAAGAAATCATTAATGGACCACCCAAGTACGTACTCTTCAATAATGTTAGGCGCATATGATTTGATGCATCACCAACTTCTTAGTGAAGATCTAATGCTTAGAGCCCGGGAACGTCGTGGTGGTGGTGGTGGTGGTGATGTGGTGGTAGATTCAAAATCCTGAAGAAGTAAGAAGCATGATGATATTTCCTCCCAACACAAAATGGCAAAGCCTAAGATTAAATCTTAGGGTTTCCCTAGTATGTGGCAAAGCCTTACATGCTATAAGTTTGAACCTGCAGATTAAATATGATATGCTATAAGTTAGAACCTGCAGCAATTGGTGCCGTAGAAACCCTGTAAGAAAATTCAAGTAGTACAAAATCTTAATTATTATCAATCAATTAGATAAATTAAGCTACTAATTATAGATCTAAAACAAAGAAATCAAACTTACATCAACAGAAAGAAACTGAGGACAAAGTTACTGCTGAACCACTAAAACGAGTCAGTTGAATCGGGAGAAACGAGTCAATCAATCACTGATTTGAATATCCGCATCAGCATCGCTTCGAAAGAGTGAAAGTCACCAGGAAATGTGACAACCAAGAAAATGATAAAGATAAATCAAACATTGAAGACGATACAGAAAAGAAAAGGATGGTCAGAAATCTCAGCCACGAGAAGATGAGGCCAAGAAGAATCCCAGCCACAAAGTATATATGTATACGACTCATGCATGAGAGGATAGATCATTTTGCTAATATCTTGTTGTTTATGATGATCATGGACATCAGACTCCATCATCTGCGGTGGCGGCGGCCGCGGTTTTGAAAGGGGAGAAAACAGAGGAGAGAAACTATAAGAATGAGAGTGAAAAATAGAAAACCCTAATACAGATGTTGTTTAAATACTAGGGCAAATTAATAAAGAAGGGTATTTTATTACACTTCGCTAACATCATCATTGTTCAATTGCATAGATTTTTGACATATTTGGTCTTGCATTGATAAAATCCTCGTTAGTTACATGGCAAATTTTGTGTTAAACGAAAAAGAGTGGTAAATAAATACTTTTTAGAATTAATATGCAGTAGATTAACAGAATTTGTTTCGCCTGAGCACGGGCCTCTCCATCCATTCTTTGGTTGCTTTTTTTATTGTTTTTTCTCTCTTAACCGAGAGGTTTCGTTTCATGGTTCGAGACAGCAAGGTATAAGATTAGAATTTGGGGAAAATGGAGGAAAAGCAACCTTTCACATCCGTTGTCTATTTTTCTTACGGTTAATGGCTCTGCAAAGTTCAAATAATTTCAGCATTATATACCTAGAGGTGTAAAACGTGTCGGCCCGGCACAGCCCGGCACACGAAGTCGCGTGCTTCACGTGCCATGTCTTAGTGCCGTCTTTGTGCCAAATTTAAACGTCTTTGTGTCGTCTTTGTGCTTTACTAGTTAAAAGCTAGGCACGGCCCATTACGGGCACAACACATCAATAAACGTGCCGTCGTCTTGTACGTCTTTAACACCACGTGCTATAAAGAATTTGAAATCACTTAATGTATACATTAAGTCGGACATTATCACAAGAATTTAATTAGACAACATATCATTTGAAATTATTTCAAGTAAAATTAACAAGTTTATTCAATAAAAAAAATAGCCCATCAAATATGAAATTGGATTATTGTCATGTAAATTAATGTTCTAGTTAAATATAGGTAACGACATTATAACAACGATATTGAAATATATTTTCCAAATATTAAGGTATTATAAGTTTTGTTATAAATAAGCCAACATAAAATGTTAAAAACTATCCAGAATAGTGACTCTTTTGTGAAATATACAAAAAATGTGATGTATTATGCCTTGTTATATGGTGTATTTGTACATGTTATGACGTGCTCTCTTAACGTCTTTGGTTCGGTTTGGCCACGTGCTTATCCGTGCAGCGTCTTTGCTTTGTGCTCGCTGTGCCAATTAGTCAAACCCGGCCACGTCCCATTTAACTAACGTGTTGTGCCGTGCTTGGGCTAAGTCATGTCTTTGAGGCTGGGTTGTGCTCAAATTTTAGCGTCTTTGTCTTTAATTTTGTGCTCGTCTTTGGCAGCCCAATTTACACCTCTATATATACCCAATAGTTTGTGAACTTGTTATATGATTGAATTATACCGAATCATTCAATAAAGCAGACAAACCGAACACTGAACTACAAAACATTTTCATCAATACCATCTCCGGAAGTTTTAACTTCACTACGGCTAGTACTAGGCATGTCCACTGTCATTTCTCCATGATTTGGTGGGTGGTCGTAGGCAGATGATGAATCAATACCCCGAAAATTGTTATCTGCTGCCTCCATGCTTCGAGGTTTGCTGCTAAACTTGTTACTGAACCCAATGTCCACTGCATCATCCCCAGCATTGGTAATTCCTACTTGCCTCATGTGGCTAGTTCTGTTTGAAATCGGATGTGTGCCGGGCCAAGTTTTCAGTGGAGAAGTCGCAACGAGTGGTTGAGAACCACTTCCAGAAGCCTGTCATTCAATGACTAAAGATTTTGGAAGTGAGATTCTAGTATAAGCGTAAAAGGAATTAAGGCAAAAGAAACAATCAACTCTGGCATGACCGTAGAAGCATCGGAAACAATATAGTATTATAGTATAGCCTAATCTAAGCTTCAGAAAAAGAAAAAAAACTACGTTCGATAGGCAAGCGCACAAAGACGCCAACAATTTCTATCTTTTACAAGCTTTTCTATTTCCTAGGCTTTGATTTCTAGCTTTTCTAATTCCTAGTGCTTGGATAAGGGAGAATTAAAAAACTTTGCTTTTACACCTACAAAAGAGACCTTGCCATGCTTTCCATGTTTCTCTCTAGCATTGTTCATCATGAGAGATAGAGAGACAACTCAATAGCACTATAGCATTAACCAAGTAGACCTTAAACCAGACCTCAATCAGGATTACCACCAACCCAGATTTAACTTAAGCTAAGGGAATCCTGATTTGTTGCTAAACCATAAGAAGCCACCAGTGTATATACCCATGTAACCAAATAGCATTATTGCGTAAGAACCAATCAGAACAACAGATACTTATCATTAATGCAAAAGAACTTCTACATTATGCATGAAAAAAAAAAGTTTAGTATTCTTACCGTAACACGTTGAAGTGCTAGAATTGAGCTTAACAGAATTGAAAGTTAGAAGCGTTTCGTGAAGGATTCGCCGCTCTATATGGGGTGAATATGCATTCTCATCTGGAGGAGTCACTAAATAGCCTTACAATGAACCAGATTTCTGCGCTCTCTCCGTCCAATGGAGAACTCCAAGATCCACTCTTTCGTAGAGGTCCTTCACAAATTGCATTGGATCTTTCACCTGTGCCCTTCTCAGCTACTCTTTATCCCCTGCTATAGCTACATAGCCATACAATGAACCAGATTTCTGCGCTCTCTCCGTCCAATGGAGAACTCCAAGATCCTCTCCTGTGGCCTTCTCTCTACTTGTCCACTCTTTATCACCTCCTATATATTCCAGAATATATGAAAACAGTAATGGTGTTAGTGCACAAAAGATATCAACTACTAAATGGACAATCAGAAAAGTGATTAGACCTTGTATCAATAAATGTTACAAACTCACCAAGCCATATTTCTCAAAGTATACATAGAGTTAACACAAGACTGGATAATAAATCAAAGGGATAGACAAAAGCCAGGCCAAATCAGCATCGAAAGCCTTTACAATACTCTTTGAGACGGACTTTCTGTGGTTTTTCAGCATTTGGGATGGTTAAATATGACCAAAAGAAGACTATGTAAAACCGTAGTAGTGTAACACCATCAACGGTAGAGTGTAGATACCACCCAGCTTGACTCGCAGGAGAAAAGACCTGATGAGCGGTCCTCTTTCTCTATGGCAAGTCGTCTATCAAGAGGACCACCAAAATAAGCATGGCTAAGGCTGCATGATGAAGTGTGTTTAACGCTGATACAGTTTATTAAAAGACCATATAGTATGATTGACACTAGCTAATGAAGTGTGTTTAAGCCTCAAAGACATACATGGGTGTTTTTAACTCTCTAAATTTTAACATGTATTCAAATGTCACAAAGTCTAGTTGATCTATCATCCAATTGTTGATTGACTGCTTAAATTTCCATCCTTTGTTTAATACCAACTCAAAACTCATGTCAATATGCATTTTACCTAATCATCTACCAAATTCAAAAAGTTTTATATGAATGTGAAGCTCACCATTACGATCCTTCCTTTGTTTTTGAGATGAAGTCGCCATAGAAGGCAGAAACCCTGCGATACCAAACTCCCAGCAACTGGTGCAGGCGCCATAGAAGGCAGAAACCCTGCGATACCAAACACCCTGCAACTGGTGCCGGCGCCATAGAAGGCAGAAACCCTGCAAGAATTCAAGTAGTACAAAATCTTAGTTATTATCAATCAATTAGATAAATTAAGCTACTAATTATTAATTCATAGATCTAAAACAAAAAAATAAACCTTACATGAACAGATAAATGAGGGCAAAGTGACTGCTGAATCGGGAGAAACGAGTCAATAAATCAATTGATTCGGGAGAAACGAGTCACTGATTTTAACATCCGCATCAGCATCACTTTGAAAGAGCGGAAATTACCAGAAAAAGACGCAAACAGAAAGAAATGAAAGATCAAAGAGGATACAGAAAAGGAGAGTCGAAAATCAATGACCAAAGAAGAAGAGATCAAAAGAAAATTGAACGCCGAGAGCAATATTCAAACGACTCATGCCTGAGAGGAGATATCATCATACTAATATCTTGTTGTTGATGATGATCATGGACATCTGACTCCATCATCTGTGGTGGCGGCGGCGGTGGTTTTGAAATGGGGAGAAAACTAAGGATCAACGAAGAGAAAGTAAGAATGAGAGTGAAAAAACAAAACCCTATTAAAGGTGTTGTTTAAATAGTAGGGATCTTTATACGGGTATCAATTAATTAATCACACCCTCTCTCCTCCTCTCTCCAGAAAATAACTGATTTTTCTCTGAAACTAAATTCTTGTAAATCTCTTAGATTATAATCCAAATCTGTCAGATTTGGTCTGAATCTTCAGATCTATTGACAGATTTGGTTATAAATATTATTACTATTTTCTAGTATTAAATAAAACTATCGCTTTTTAGCGATTTTAGGGTTTGTAAATAATGTTTTTAGTTTATCTTCATTTGATTTCATTGCTAATGGCTTCTGTAAGCCAATTAGATATTTCTAATAGCCGTTATGGCGTTTCTATTGAATGGATCATTCATATCAACAACATCAACGATGACGATTTACCAGAAGTAGTCGAAATTCTACAATTATGGGAAGATCAAAGGCTAATAGAGGTGATCGTGATAACGATGGGTTGCGCAAAGAGCATCTGCAAACGATTCCTGCCTGAGAGGAGATATCATCATACTAATATCTTGTTGTTGATGATGATCATGGACATCTGACTCCATCATCTGTGGTGGCGGCGGCGGTGGTTTTGAAATGGGGAGAAAACTAAGGATCAACGAAGAGAAAGTAAGAATGAGAGTGAAAAAACAAAACCCTATTAAAGGTGTTGTTTAAATAGTAGCAGATCTATCATCCAAAACTCATGTCAATATGCATTTTACCTAATCATCTACCAAATTCAAAAAGTTTTATATGAATGTGAAGCTCACCATTACGATCCTTCCTTTGTTTTTGAGATGAAGTCGCCATAGAAGGCAGAAACCCTGCGATACAAACACCCTGCAACTGGTGCCGGCGCCATAGAAGGCAGAAACCCTGCAAGAATTCAAGTAGTACAAAATCTTAGTTATTACCAATCAATTAGATAAATTAAGCTACTAATTATTAATTGGACGACCGAAGGGAGTCCCTATGTGACGACTTAATGCAATTTTGTCCGTCACGATTTTTGTACAAAAAAATAAAAAAAAAACTTAAATTTCTGGAATTTGAGAAACAGATGTTGATTATTCATAAAATTGGTCATGGATTTCGCTCAAACACAGACAAATGAACATATTTTCAGTTCAAACTTCTCAGAAAAGATCATCATATCAATCGGATGATTCGGACTTTAACTCAAAGCTCGCTTTTTCTTGAAAAACAATGTTCTTGAATCGCGTGTCGGGTGGAGAAGATGAATTTTCGGGTCGGGTAAAACCCATATACCACCACTTTATATTTTTACCCTCTTCTTCTCTTCCTATTTCCCCATTGTATCTTCTCTTGTTCTGAAAATCAATTTGGTTCCATTTATTAGAGCTAAATTGAGTTTCAATTTTGAACAGACCCATAAAATTGAACCATATACTTCAATCAAACGACTTCATTAGTCATTTTCTTTCGTAAAGTAACGTCCATCTCACACAATCAATTACATCAGCTACACAATTCTAAATTACCCCTACAAACATCTTTTACTAATTATCTGATTATCTCCCTCCTCCTTCAGTATTAGTGAAAACAAAAACAGCCAGAAAATCAAAATCAACAAAACCCACCGCCAACCAAGAGTGTTCTCAGTAAAAAAGATGAAGCAAAAAAAAAAATCAGAAACGAAAACTTAAAATACCCATGATGAGCTTTCCTTGTTCTCTGTATGTCTCCATGTCTGAAAAAATGGGTCTATCGTTAGTGATATACTGTAATAAGAGGCGGGAAAAGAAAAAATGAGTCGAAGAAGAAAAAAACGAAAATAGAAAAGGGCGGAGGAAAAGGGAGAAAACATCAAAGTAAGATTGAGCCTTTAGCTTATAGGTGTTTCTTCTGATATCTTTTATGACATTACTTTACATGCATTTGAAAAGCTTATTCACATGACACATGTTAATCATGCATTGTTTTTGTGACACGTTGAAGAAAGTACTTAAAACTACCTCAAATTCATTGATGTAGCACATTGAGAACAACCAAATTTACGACATAACATGGTTATATATAAATTTGTCCAATCACTCATTCTTACAGGGCTACCCAATTAATCAGCGGCGCAGCATAGGTCCAGAGGTATTGGCTCGCATTATTCAGCTGGTCACTGACTTCTTGCCATTAAAAAGAATTTCGCGATTGAATTTTGTTTCGGTCGGCCCCCCACCGTGCGCGGTAATCTAGTTCATAGATCTAAAACAAAAAAAATAAAACTTACATGAACAGATAACTGAGGGCAAAGTGACTGCTGGATCGGGAGAAAGCAGTCAATAAATCCATTGAATCGGGAGAAACTTGAGTCACTGATTTTAACATCTGCATCAAGATCACTTTGAAAGAGCGGAAATTACCGAGAGAAAGACGCAAATGAACGATGACGAAAAAAATGAAAGATCAAGAGGATACAGAAAAAGGAGAGTCGAAAATCAATGACCGGAGAAGAAGAGATCAAGCAAAATTGAAAGCGAGTATATGTATACAACTCATGCCTGAGAGGATAGATCATTTTGCTAATTCCTTATTGTTTATGATCATCATGGACATCAGACTCCATGATTCTCTGGTGGTGGCGGCGGCGGTTTTGAAAGGGGGGGAGAAGACGGGAGTGAAGGAAAGAAAAAGAAAACCCTATTAAAGATGTTGTTTAAATAGTAGGGCAAATTGATAAAGAATGACTTATATTATATTAGAATCTTTAGATTACAAGACAAATTTTGTGTTAAAAGAGTGGTCAAGATGCAGATTATAGGTCACTTGACAAATTTAGGATTCATAATGGTTTATTTATTGCTAATGCTAACACTTACATGATCATGAAAATGTTTTTTTTTTTTCATAGATTAGGTGTTGCTATTCAAAGAGGTGTTGGAGCCTAGCTTGTTGCTAGGCTACCAACCAAAGGCTGGGCCTGATGTATTTCATTAATAATTAAACTATTTTCGTACGAAGTAGATTTAAAATATATCAAGAAATCTTTAGCGCGTTTGGATATCAGAAGCAGAAATGCTTCTGATTTAAAGTTCACTGGTGACTATGGTTGGGACACTGCGGGACAATTAGATGACCCGGAGACCTTTACCTATAGTCGCGAACTTAGGGTGATCCATTCAAGGTGGGCAGTGCTTGGCACTTTGGGTTGTGTCTTCCCCAATCTTCTCTCTAGAGGAGCGGAGCCAGCCCATTGCAAGGGTGTGCAATTGCACCCCTGCCTAGATGGCTCCAAAGTCCAAAGCCTAATTTAGGCCCAACAAATAATTTCCTTTTATATATACAAGCCTACTTTGGCTTCTTTACACCCCTGAAAATCTTTTTTGCACCCATAACAAATTTTTCGCACCCCCATCTCATAAGTCCTGGCTCTGCCCTTAGAAGCAGAGTTATTTTAATATATTTTAAACTTTTCACTCAAAAAACATAAAATTGTGCAGGATTTTGTATTGGAATGTCTGAGCTAATTACGAAATATATGTAATATATAATCAAATTTGAACACAAGTCCGAGCAATCGATTCTGAAGGTGAGATTCTTATGCTACTGTTTCATGCCTATTTTGTTTCTCACAAACAACACACAACTGTGATAAATGTGTTTACTATGAATTGGCGAATAACTACCAAAACATAAGTGACATTTTATATTAATTGTTGTTTCTTCTATTTTTAAATTATCATAAATCTTTTCGAAATTTTTATTCCTTTTAGTATCACGGTCTAACTTCTTATTTTAGAGGGGAAGTGCTAATAAGATGCTGGAGTAAATTGAGTTATGTCAGTTACATTTTAGCAATAATCTTGGTATCAAATATATTGCTTCTAAATACTTCTGAACAAAATCTCAAAGTACCAAAAGGAAGACAGAAAGACCGAAAAGAAAATACGAGAACTAATTAAGCTCACGAAATTGGGAAAAGCAGTTTGGTTCAAAACCGGGTCTCAGGCTTCCAGTGGAGGACTAAATTATTTGGGCAGTTCCAGCTTGGTTCATGCACAACGCATTATGGTGTTCACTAAGACGATCACTCTCCCATCAAATTAGGCAAAATGGTCTTTGATTTTCTACTTTTGTTTCATAAATTTCCCCTGTACATTAATTTAGCTTGTAAAATTGTGTTCTACGTCTAGTTTCTGTACCTCAAGGGTGGCTTGGAGATAATTCTGTCTTCTAATATAATCCATTTCTTTTTTGAGAAAATTTTGTGTTATGCTGAACTTCACATTCCAAAGGAAACTATATGTTCCAAAAGGCTAGTGACATTCCATACATGTTCATAAGTGGAGTTAAAGGTTACAAGCCGCAAGGTATAAGATTTTAGAATTTAGGGAAATGGAGGAAAAGGACGGTTGCAATCTATCACAGGCAATGCTCTGCAAAGTTCGAAGAAGCAGAGGCTCTGAGCATGCTAGAGACAACAACCTGGGCAAAGAGTATGTATGAACTTAAAGAATTTCTGGTTTGAAGGCGACTGCCAGAGGATCATCTTTTTTGCTCATGACAAACTAAGTAATATCTTTTGGAGAACCCACGGCATAGTGAAGCAGTAAAATGTGACAAATTTTTGAGCTTTAGTTTTACAAATAGACAGGGTAATGAAGCGGCATACATTTTGGCAAAAGAAGCGCGCAAACAGGAAATTCATAAGCAACAATGGTTGTTGATGCCTCAGTTCCTTAACTCTGTTTTACTTTCGGATTTATGTTTTCCTAGTTCAGTTGCTATGTCAAGTTTACGGAATAGGGAAAACATCATGTTGGTAGACACCAATATCTATTATCAGTTAGAAGAGATAAGGGTAACCAACATTTTGGATCTTCCTGTGTAATCTTTCTTTCGTATCAAAAAAAAAAAAAAAAAAATGACAATGCTCTGCAAAGTTCGCAAATAAATTTCAGCACTATAAGCCCAATTGTTAGGGAACTTGCTAGCATGCCTGGATTATATGCCCAATTGTTATGCCTGATACTGTTTGATAAACTTACTTGTCATGCCATTGAAAGAAAAATTACAAGGGCCTACTTTTGGCATGAAAACTCCCTACTAAGCTTGTTACTGAACCCAATGTCCACTGCATCATCCCCAGGATTGGTAATTCCAAGAACAGGTCATGTTGAGTGATTGTTATCCCTTCCATAGAGTCCAGCGGCAACAGTGAGACGAAGATGACAGTATGGTTCTAATTATTTTCCTACTTGCCTTATGTCGCTGGTTCAGTTTGAAATTGGATGTGCTGGGCGAAGCTTTCAGTGGAGAAGTTATAACCATGGTTGAGAACCACTTCCAGAAGGCTGTCAATTACATCAAAATGCGTTCAGTTAGGAAATCACACCTGGTTGCAATTGTAAGACATTCAATGTCTAAAGATTTTGGAAGTGAGAGTCTAGTATAAGCGTTCAGTTAGGAAACCACTCCTGGTTTCCATATTTTCCAAGCCAACAGGCTTACCAATACCATGCACACAGTTAACCTCGAGAAATACAGCAATAACCAAGCTCTGACAACATTTGCAGGCACTATCAAGGAAACGACAGAAGATTTCTGTCAAAGAGTAAAGTGCTTAGCAGTTTCAGTTGAAGCTAAATTAGCTACTACCTTTCATTTTAGATTTTAATAGGCAAGACCTATTCCTAACGCCTTGAAATTATAATTGCCATTCTTAGTATCAACGAATCCAACATCTCCTCCCCGACTACAGTAACTCTATCAACTCAGATAAGATTTGTAGAGCCATTGTTGAGCAGTTTATCTTATCAATATAATAGTCACTACATCTCTTGAAATCAGCTTAACTTAAGCCAAGGAAATCCTTGTTGCTAAAGCCAACAGTGTTTATACCCACAAACAAAATAGCATTACTACGTAAGAACCAATCAGAACAACAGATACTTATCATTAATGCAAAAGAACTTCTACATTATGGATGAAAAAAAAAAGGTTTAGTATTCTTACCGTAACGAGTTGAAGTACTAGAATTGAGCTAAACGGGAAAGTTAGAAGCATCTCGTGAAGGATTTACCTCTCTATATGGGGTGAATGTCCATTCTCAGCTGGAGGAGTAGCTACATAGCCATACAATGACCCAGATTGCTGGGTTCTCTCCGTCAAATGGAGAACTCCAAGATCCTCTCCTGTGGCCTTCTCTCTACTCGGCTACTCTTTGTCCCCTCCTATATATCCCAGAACATATGAAAACAGTAATGAGGTTAGTGCACAAAAGATATCAACTGCTAAATGGACAATCAGAAAAGTGATAAGACTTTTTATCAACAAATGTTAGCATCACAAACTCACCAAACCATATTTCTCAATGTATTATTCAAGAATGCTGCATTGGATTAGCACCAATTGCTTATCAATTTTTGGTCAAAAAAGTTTCAGTATCTAGTCCAAATTCTAATGGATCGCATTTGAAAATAATTACAGTTCCATATCTAGTTCAAATTCAAAGGAAAATATGCAATGAATTTTTACTGTGATTAGTGGATTGAGTATCAATTTTGTACAAAAAAAAAAATGCAATGATTAAGTCGAACTTGAGTCTACATAGAGTTAACGCAAGACTGGCTAATATAGACAAAAGCCAGGCCAAATCAGCTTCAAATGCCTTTACAATACTTTCTCAGGCGGACAAGTTTTGGTGGTTTTTCAGCATTTGGGATGGTTAGTACTTATAGATTATATCACCGACAAAAGATTATGTAAAGCCGTAGTAGTGTAACAGCGTCAATGGTAGAGTGTAGCTACCCAGCTTGACTCGCTGGAGAAAGACTTGGTGAGTCTAGACAGTAGTCTTTCTTTTTTTAGCGAAGACAGCCGTAGCATGACTAAGGCAGTTGAAGTGTGTTTGATGCTGATACAGTGTGATTGACGCTAATGAAGTGTGTTTAAACCTCAAAGGCATTCGGGAATGTGCTTAATGTCATTCGATCTCTAAATTTTAATATGTATTATAGCAATCAAATGTCACAAAGTCTACCAAATTGTTAATTTACTTCGGACATTCAATTCTAAGAAAAATTTATGCATCACCGTTTGTTTGATACCAACTCAAAACTCATGTCAATGTGCACCATCTACCAAATTCAAAAGGCTTCATGTATATGATATGAAACTCACCACTATGTTCTTTCCTTTGTTTTTCAGATGAATTCGCATTGGATATCAAACACGTACCCTGCAGCAATTGGTGCAGCCGTAGAAACCCTATAAGAGAAAATCTTAATTATTATCAAATCTGTTGAAAAAAAACAATTAACCTATTTACTGATTGATAGATCCAAAACAAAGAAATATAAAACTTACATCACCAGATAACTGAGGGCAAAGTTACAGCTGAACCACCAAAACGAGTCAATAAATCAATTGAATCGGGAGAAACGAGTCACTGATTTTAACATCTGCATCAGCGTCACTTCGAAAGCAACGAAGTTACCAGAGAAAGACGCAAACAGAACAATGATAGAAAAAGCTGAACGATCAAAGAGGATACAGATAAGGAGAGTCAACAATCAATGACCAAATAAGAAGAGATCAAGAAAAATTGAATGCACAGAGCATCTGCAAACGATTCCTGCCTGAGAGGAGATATCATCATACTAATATCTTGTTGTTGATGATGATCATGGACATCTGACTCCATGATTTTCTGGTGGTGGCGGCGATTTTCAAAGGGGGGAGAAGACAAAGGAGAACGGAGAGAAATTAAGAATAAGAGTGGAAAAAAGAAAACCCTATTAAAGGTGTTGTTTAAATACTAGGGCAAATTGATAGGAAGAACTAGTGTCTAGTTTCTTACACCTCGTTAACATCATTACTGTTCACCACCTTGTGTAGAATAGATTTTGAACATACAATCTGGTCTTGCATTGATAAATACTTGATACTTTACATGGCAACAGAGTGCTTAAAATCTTTAGATTACAAGTCAAATTTTGTGTTAAAAGAAAAACAGTGGTCAAGAAATACTTTTTAGGGTACTCGGTAGATTCAAAGTTTTATCAGGAGATTTTTAGGCGTGTTGTATGGATATCAGTATTTCCAGAAACAGAAATCAAAAGCAGTAGTCAAAAGCAAAATTATTTTTCTTCACAAAAATTAAAAAAGTCGTTTTAAAACTCGAGACGACTTTTATGATTTTTGGTTTTTCGACTTTTAGAAGTCAAAGAGCAGCTTCTCATCATATGCTATCCAAACAGACTTTCAATTCTCTGGATATTTGGCGAATTTCAAATTACGATGATATGACACATTTGAGTAAGGTGTAAACCTAGGGTCACAGTGCAGTTATTATTGTCTATGTGGTTACTCATGTGCCAGATCGTAACATGAGTAAATTATTGTGTCAAGAGACCATGCTCTTTTGCCTTTGCCTACGAGTCATTTTTCAGGTAAGAATAGCATATTTTAGATAACTTTGGCCTTTGCTGGTCAAGGACAACGTACATCATGCATTAGTATCCCACATTCAAATTCGATCCCAGCTGCACGCCTATAGTCAAGAACAATGTTAAAAATATTTTTCAGTTGTTGGTATAGAATCGAATTCTTACTTCCACTAAATTTCATCTTTCGAAAGGGGCATGTGAAGCCTTGCAAATGAAGATTCCCACAAGTGCAGTGGACGTAAGCATAATCAGGATAAAGTAGTAGTACATCCTCCTTTGCTAATGAAAGCCATGTTAATGGCCATGGTTCATTGCGGATTCAGATCGCACTATATGCTAAAGGATGCAAAAGGTTAATAGAGAGATGGACCACACTGCCGACTACGTACGGAGAATGGGTCTTGGATTAAAGATGGGTTTTGTATGGGAACGTGGTGGTGGTGGAGACTCAGAAACCGGAATCAGCATTATGGTATCTCCTCTCAAAAACCCAACTTCACCATGCAAACGTGATTATAAGTGCATCCTCCTGAAACATTTGTAAGTCGAATTAAACATGATACCCGTCTATTAATCGACTCTCTTTACGTGATTCCGGATTTTTTTTTAACAACTTTCCTTGTTTTGAATTCTTTGGGTGGCAAATTTCGATTGATGGCATGTTGATATGTTTTCTTTTGGAACCGTACTGTGGGAAATTATGACGGGTGAAATTTCAGTCTTGGTATTCCTCGGAACCTACCTGCTACTGTCCGGCCTGTTCATTTCTTGTGCATTAATAGTTTGAGTACATACTTAATAGAAATTAAGAATTCTGCAGTAACATTTTCTTTTTTTGATACAGCTGGTGTCCTAAAGAAATACGCTCAGGCCACCAATACCAGGCGACTGCGAACTTGAACTGAGAAGGTTAATGAAGGACTGTTGGGCCAAGACCCTGAGGATCAACACGGAAGTAGCTAGGCAATTGTTTGTTATGACTATATAAGTGATCATCCAGACATTTTAGTTGTAAGTTAAATTAACGCCTCTTAATTTTACCATCACTTACTGAATCTATGCATGCAGCCATGCACTCAACTTTGACAGACTTCCAGAATATCATATTTCCCTTGTCTATGGGAGGAAATTAAGCTCACCATGGAAATCCTTTGTGTTTGATGTAAAAAGTATATACCAACCACCTTCATCTGCACAATGATTTTTTCTCTCAAAGATTGGAGAGTTGGTCCTCTTTGTTTTTGGAAGGAAAAACCACCATGAAAATCAAGACGCTTTGTTTTCGCGTGTTCCCTTTGAACATAGTCACATAGAGAGATTAAGTAACTAGGTGGAGAGAATGGCAGGGGCACCATTCCCAACACTGAGAAAAGAAGAGCTTAATAGTTTGGCTATTTACATCCGGCTAGCCCATCCCTTACTTTAGAAAACTCATAGAAAGAATTCTATTAGGTGTACTGTTTCACTGTGCAAGGGCATCCATAGCTTAAAAGTTTTGTTTTTGAGAGGAAACATATGCATATGCTTGCATGTGCTCATGGCCCTCCATGCATCATTCTTTTGCAAAAGCCAAAAGAGAACAATGAAATCTCTGATGGATGGACGTACTCTTCGATTGTTAGATATATATGATTTGACGCATCACCAACTTCTTAACGAAGCATCAATGCTTAGAGCCAGGGAAATGATAAAATGCACGAAAGTCAGGGCCTCATGGCCCCAGAGTTCGTATTTTACTGTGCAAAAGCATGCAAAAGGTTAATAGAGAGAGATGGTCCATTGTCCAAATATATTCCTCTCAGAATAAAGTAGTAGTACCTCCTCTTTTGCTAGGGAAAGCAACGTTAATGGCCATGGTTCATTGCAGAGTACCTCGTACGTGTCCTCGGATTCGCACTCCACTATGCAAAAGGATGCAAAAGTTTAATAGAGAGATGGAACACACTGCCGACTATGTACGGAGAAGAATATGTTTATGATCAGTGTGTAAACCATACGACTGCATGGGTCTTCCCATCTGTTTCTATATAAGTGATCAGCCTGCCTGTACACTCATTTGTGAAGACAGAAACGAATGCAAATGGGTTTTGGATTAAAGAGGGGTTTCGTATGGGAAGCTGGCGGCGGTGGAGACTCAGAAACCACGGAATCAACAGCATTATGGTATCTCCTCTCAAAAACCCAGCTCAACCATGTGAAAACTGCGATGTTTTATGGGGTAGTTATAACCGCCTCCTCTCAAAACAATTGTAAGTTAATTAATCGACTCATTTTAATTATGTGATTATATAGTAAACTTTTTCTTTTCTTTTTTTCTAGATTTTTGAATTTACTTTCCTTCTTTTGATCGATTTGAATTCTTTAATTAGGTTGATAATTCCTGTTGATGGCATGTTGATATGTTCTCTTTCGGGATCGTCTTGTGGGAGATCATGACGGGTGAAAGTCCTTACGCAAACCTGGGTATTAATTCGTGGTATTAATTCCTCGAACCTACCTGCTTGTCCTTGTTCTTTTCTTGTAAGAGTAACATTTTCTTTTTTGATACAGCTGGTGTCCTAAGCAATACGCTCAGGCCAGCAATACCAGGCGACTGTGAACCTGAACTGAGACGGTTAATGGAGGACCGACAGGGAAATAGCTAGGATCGAGTACTATAGGATCGAGTTCCACAATCACCACTAGATAATGCAATGCACAAAATTGGTTAAAAAGACCAAAATCAAAATTTCCAAAGGACAGTCAGATTTAGATACTGTTTAAATGGACAAAAATTTAAAAATAGGCAGGATGTAACCAGTTTCATCATGTCCATTTTCAAATATTTTTTCTTATTTTTATTTTACACAAGATGCATCCAGTTTCATCCTTGCTATTTTTTAAGTTTAAGCCAGGATGAATCCAGTTTCATCCTTGCAATTTTTTGTTTTGTCCATTTCACCCATAAATTTTTTTACTCGTCCATTTGAACCGTGTTTTAAGTTTTTTTGGACAAATGACCCATTTTCCGTTTAATCAATTAAATAGTATGAAGTATATTTATGTCTAAATCAGAGAGTTGATATTTTATCCTCTCAAAAACATTTTAATTGTAAGTCGAAGTGATCATGAGAATGTCTATGGAATCGAAAACATATGATCACTTGGAATGTTACCACATGACCGGCCGGCCAACACTGAACTCTTGACAAACTTTCAACTAGTATCATATTTCCTTTGTTTATGAGAGCTTTCATCATGGAATATGAGAGGAAAGCTCACCATGGAAATCCTATTGGAGAGTAAAAATTACGCCACCCAGAAGAAAGTATTCTGCACAATGATTTGTTCTCTCAAAGATTGGAGAGTTGGTACTCTTCGCTTTCATGTGTTCCAAATGAGCATAGTCACATGCATCAATGTGCAAGAGCATATAGCTTAAAAGTCTTGTTTTTGAGAGGAAACATATGCATATGCCATTGATGGACCACCCAAGTACGTACTCTTCAATATTGTTAGGCGCATATGATTTGATGCTCAAACTGGTGCAGGGCAAGTTCCAAGACTTCCACAACCACCACCGGCAAAGCCTTACATGCTATAAGTTTGAACCTGCAGATTAAATATGATATGCTATAAGTTAGAACCTGCAGCAATTGGTGCCGTAGAAACCCTGTAAGAAAATTCAAGTAGTACAAAATCTTAATTATTATCAATCAATTAGATAAATTAAGCTACTAATTATAGATTTAAAACAAAGAAATCAAACTTACATCAACAGAAACTACTGAGGGCAAAGTTACTGCTGAACCACTAAAACGAGTCAATTGAATCGGGAGAAACGAGTCAATCAATCACTGATATTAACATCTGGATCAGCATCACTTCGAAAGAGTGAAAGTCACCAGGAAATGTGACAACCAAGAAAATGATAAAGATGAATCAAACATTGAAGACGATACAGAATTGAAAAGGATGGTCAGAAATCTCAGCCACGAGAAGATGAGGCCAAGAAGAATCCCAGCCACAAAGTATATATGTAAACGATTCATGCGTGAGAGGATAGATCATTTTGCTAATATCTTGTTGTTTATGATGATCATGGACATCAAACTCCATGATTCTCCGGTGGCGGCGGCGGTTTTGAAAGGGGAGAAAACAAAGGAGAGAAACTATAAGAATGAGAGTGAAAAATAGAAAACCCTAATACATATGTTGTTTAAATAGTAGGTCGGTATTTTATTACACTTCCCTAACATCATCATTGTTCAATTGTGTACATTTTTGACATATTTGGTCTAGCAATCTAGCATTGATAGAATATTTAGACTATAAGTCAAATTTTGTGAGGCTTAGTCCTATGGGCTAGATATCTAGCTGCTAGATTGGCCATCCACGTCAGCCTGGGCAACCTCTTAAGTTTTATGGGCAAGATATCTAGCTGCTAGATTGGCCATCCACGTCATCTGTGAGCGCCGAACCATTCGGCGTTTTGGTTACTTTTTGAGTCTTTGCACCATTGACCGTTTCAATCTCGCCGATAGTTTGATCATGAGCAAATGCTTGGAGAGAGAAGTAGCGATTGAGTGTTAACTTTTTTCCCACTTTTTTCATGATTTGCAACACTTTTTGGCCAATCTAGCAGTCCAATCTAGCCCATAGGACTTAGCCTAAACGAAAAAGAGTGGTCAATAAATACTTTTTAGAATTAATATGCAGTAGATTTAAAGTTGTATCCGGAGATTTGTAGTGAATTCGAAGCAGAAAAGGCCAATAGAATTTGTTTCTCCTTAGCTCGGGCCTCTACATCCATTGCTGGTTGGTTTTTTTTGTTTCATGGTTCGTGACCTTTGAACCTAGTTTTAGGCTAAATTCTTAAACTTGGGTTGTGGTGTTCCATTTATGTGGTATTACACAGCAAGGTATAAGATTAAAATTTGGGGAAAATGGAGGAAAAGCAACCTTTTACATCCGTTGTCTATTTTTCTTACAGTTAATGGCTCTGCAAAGTTTAAATAATTCCAGCATTATATACCCAATAGTTTGTGAACTTGTTATATGCCTGAATGATAAATTTAATCATTCAATAAAGCAGACAAACCGAACACTGAACTACAGATCATTTTCATCAATACCATCTCCGAAAGTTTTAACTTCACTACGGCTAGTACTAGGCATGTCCACTGTCAGTTCTCCATGATTTGGTGGGTGGTCATAGGCAGATGATGAATCAACACCCCGAAAATTGTTATCTGCTGCCTCCATGCTTCGAGGTTTGCTGCTAAACTTGTTACTGAACCCAATGTCCACTGCATCATCCCCAGGATTGGTAATTCCTACTTGCCTCACGTCGCTGGTTCTGTTTGAAATCGGACGCGCCATGCGAAGTTCTGTTAGTTCTTTTCTAATTCCTAGTGCTTGGATAAGGGAGAATTAAAAAACTTTGGTTTAACGCCTACAAAAGAGACCTTGTCATACTTTCCATGTTTCTCTCTAGCATTGTTCATCATGAGAGATAGAGAGACAACTCAATAGCACTGTAGCATTAACCAAGTAGACCTTAAACCAGACCTCAATCAGGATTACCACCAACCCAAAAAACATGGGCATTTTCTTAATTGCATTTCTCCACATGGGCATTTTATAAAAAACCCCTACAATTAATGCAGAACAGAAGCATGAATAAAGAATTTTGATAATAAAGTAGAAGAATTGTTGAGAAATCTTAATATTGGTTTTTAATAATGTTTTTGATTACATAGGACTAGTCTCCTATTTAAATAACTCTAAGACTCAAACTTGGAACATAAGAAATCCCTAAAATAAATAATGTTCTAGAATTAAATAACTTATAAAAATGAGATATACCTATATTAAATTAATTAAATTCTAGAAATAATAATAAAATTATTAATTCTAAATCTAACGGATGTCCTACATCAACAATGAACCAGATTGCTGCGCTCTCTCCGTCAAATGGAGAACTCCAAGCTCCTCTCCTTCGTAGAGGGCCTTCACAAATTGCATTGGATCTTTCATCTGTGCCCTTCTTTCTACTCGGCTACTCTATATCACTTCCTATATATCCCATAACATATGAAAACAGTAATGATGTTAGTGCACAAAAGATGCCGAATACTAAATGTACAACCAGAAAAGTGATTAGACCTTTTATCGACAAACTCACCAAGCCATATTTCTCAATTTATTATTATTCAAGAACGCTGCATTGAATTAACGCCAATTGCTAACGAATTGCGCTTGAAAATAGTACTGATCAAAGAAGTAACCAAGAATATGATAAAGAGAAATAGAACGTTGAAGAGGATACAAAAAAAACGAGAGTCGAAAATCAATGACCAAGGAAGAAGAGATCAACAAAAATTGAACACATAGAGCATCATCAAATGACTCATGTCCGAGAGGATAGATCATTTTGCTAATATCTTGTTGTTGATGATGATCATGGACATCAAACTCCATGATTCTCTGGTGGCGGCAGCGGTTTCGGAACTGAGGAGAAGACAAGAATGAGAGTGAAAAAAAGAAGAAAAGAAAACCCAAGATGTTGTTTAAATAGCAAGGCAAATTGATAAAGAAGGATATGATATTACACTTGGTTGACATGGTTATTGTTCAACTTGTGTAGATTTAGAATCTTTAGATTACAAGTCAAATTTTGTTTTAAAAGAGTGGTCAAGATGCACATTATAGGTCACTTGACAAATTTAGGATTCATAATGGTTTATTTATTGCTAATGCTAACACTTACATGATCATGAAAATGTTTTTAGAGTACGAAGTAGATTTAAAAATATATTAAGAAATCTTTAGCGTGTTTGGATATAAGAAGCAGAAATGCTTCTGATTTAAAGTTCACTGGTGACTATGGTTGGGACACTGCGGGACAATCAGATGACCCGGAGACCTTTACTTATAGCCGAGAACTCAGGGTGATCCATTCAATGTGGGCAGTGCTTGGCACTTCGGGTTGTGTCTTCCCCAATTTTCTGTCTAGAGGGGCGGAGCCAGCCCATTACAAGGGTGTGCAATTGCCCCCTGCCTAGATGGCTCCAAAGTCCAAAGCCTAATTTAGACCCAACAAATATTTTTATATATATATACAAGCCTATTTTGGCTTATTTGCACCCCTGAAAATCTTTTTTGCACCCCCATCTCATAATTCCTGGCTCTGCCCCTAGAAGCAGTTTTATTTTAATACACTTTAAACTTGTCACTCAAAAAAAGAAAAATTGTGCAGCCTTTTGTAGTGGAATGTCTGAGATAACTACGAAATATATATAATATATAATCAAATTTGAACACAAGTTCGAGCAATCGATTCTGAAGGTGAGATTCTTATGCTACTGTTTCATGTCTATTTTGTTTCTCACAAACAACAAACAACTGTGATAAATGTGTTTATTATGAATTGGCGAATAACTACCAAAACATAAGAGACATTTTATATTAATTGTTGTTTCTTCTATTTTTAAATTATCATAAATTTTTATTCCTTTTAGTATAACGGTCCGACTTTTTATTTTAGAGGTTAGTGCTAATAAGATGCTGGAGTGAATTGAGTTATGTGAGTTACATTTTAGCAGTAATCTTGATATCAAATATATTGCTTCTAGATCGTTACAATAAAATCTTAAATTACCAAAAGGAAGACGGAAGAACTGAAAGAAAATACGAAAACAATTAAGCTAACGAAATTGGGAAAAGCAATTTGGTTCAAAACCCGGGTCTCGGGCTTCCGGTGGAGGACTAAAGTATTTGGGCAGTTACTTCCAGCTTGGTTCATATTATGGTGTTCACTAAGACGATCACTCTCCCATCAAATTAGGCAAAATGGTCTTTGATTTTCTACTTTGGTTTCATAAATTTCCTTTGTACATTAATTTAGCTTGTAAAATTGTGTTCTACGTCAAGTTTCTGTACTTCAAGGGTGACTTGGAGATAATTCTGTCCTCTTCATCGTCCTTTATAACTCTCTAATATAATCCATTTTTTGAGAAAATTCAGTGCTGTTGAAGGAAACTACATATTCCAAAAGGCTAGCGACATTCCATACATGTGCATAAGTGGAGTTAAAGGTTACAAGCCGCAAGGTATAAGATTAGAATTTTCGGAAATGGAGGAAAAGAACCATCTTACATGCGAAAGGTTAGAATTTATGGAAAGGTTACAAAACTTATCTCGATAATTAAATATGAAGTTAATAACATGATTAATAGTGTAATTTGATATAGATCAGACATAACTACATGAAGTAATTAAGAAATCGAGAATAAAACTTACGGGGAACGCTTGGTAGATTTGTGAGGAGATTTTATAATGAGATACAACGGAGCTTAATTTGGAGAATTGCTCTGAATATTGACGAAATTGCGTGAATTGATCTGATTCCGAGAATTTAGAGTCAGATTCAACGGCATTAGGTTTTTGATTCGCTGTTGATTTCTGAATTGGAGAATGCTACTTGAACATTATAATAATCTCTCGATACTTCTGAGAATGTTGACGTCTCCGACACTCTAATTTCATCTGTTGTTACTCCGGCGATTTGAATTTGATTTTTCAATTCGGAAGAAGATTTAACAACGAAATCTCTGAAACGTTATCTCCTTGAATTTCACCAATATTCTGTTATCACCTCAAAATCACTCTATGCCTCTCTCTCTCTCTCTCAATCCCTCATATTGCTAAATCTGAGATCTAAAATAAAAAAAAAGTCGTTCTTATTTCTCAATCTCTCGTATAAGGGTAATTTTAGGACTGATTTTTTTTTTGAATCGGTCTGATTTGGACTAACTCGACAAAATTTTGGACAAAGTGTTTGAGACGGGTTTTTGGACTAATGTGTACCAGGCCTGAGGAGGCTGGACTAGAGAGTAAAAAGCCCAGCTAATATGGGATTAAATGTTAATTTCTACAATTTGTTTCGCCTGAGCTCGTGCCTCTCCATCCATTGTTGGTTGGTTTTTTTTTTTTTCTCTCTTAACCGAGAGGTTTCGTTTCATGGTTCTTGACCTTTCAACCTAGTTTTAGGCTAAATTCTTAAACTTGGGTTGTGGTGTTCCATTTATGTGGAGTTACACAGCAAGGTATAAGATTATAATTTGGGGAAAATGGAGGAAAAGCAACCTTTCACATCTATTGTCTATTTTTCTTACAGTTAATGGCTCTGCAAAGTTCAAATAATTTCAGCATTATATACCCAATAGTTTGTGAACTTGTTATATGCCTGAATTATACCGAATCATTCAATAAAGAAGACAAACCGAACACTGAACTACACATCATTTTCATCAATACCATCTCCGAAAGTTTTAACTTCACTACGGCTAGTACTAGGCATGTCCACTGTCATTTCTCCATGATTTTGTGGGTGGTCGTAGGCAGATGATGAATCAACACCCCGAAAATTGTTATCTGCTGACTCCATGCTTCGAGGTTTGCTGCTAAACTTGTTACTGAACCCAATGTCCACTGCATCATCCCCAGGATTGGTAATTCCTACTTGCCTCATTTCGCTAGTTCTGTTTGAAATCGGATGTGCCGGGCCTAGTTTTCAGTGGAGAAGTTACAACGAGTGGTTGAGAACCACTTCCAGAAGCCTGTCAGTTGCATCAAAATGCGTTTGTAAGACATTCAATGACTAAAGATTTTAGAATTGAGATTCTAGTATAAGCGTAAAAAGAATGAAGGTAAAAGAAACAATCAACTCTGGCATGAACGTAGAAGCATCGGAAACAATATAGTATTATAGTAATACTGTTAGGATTCAGATCTGTTGGCAACAAAGAAAAATGTTTGAAGACCTACCACTTTCGTTATCAACTGGTTAGGTTCCTGTTGCAGCAGCTATAGAAGTTGCCTTGTCTGAAAGATGCTGGTTGTCTCGTCCTTAACACTAGTATGTAATTTGGTTTCTTCTTGCCACTCGTATTCTTAGAGTGTCCCTCAAAACATACTGTGAATCAAAAGAGGAAATGGGTATGAACGGACGTCTAATAGTAGTAATAGGAACAGAAACACAAACGATATCAGAATGTCAGAAATGACAAGAAGTTAATAACAGGAAAACACAACGAAGCATCAGTGACTTGCCTCAGCTGGTATATATATATATTGAATTACCACAGTGACAGTGTTTACTGAAAAAGTGATCTCTGTACTTCCACAGTGATTCTAAAGTCAAGCATTATATTTTCGCTAGTGCTAGTAGCATAGTAAGTTTAAGCATTATATTTTCGCTAGTGCTAGTAGCATTATGTTTTAGTTTAAGGATTCACCGCTCTATATGGGGCGAATATCCATTCTCAGCTGGAGGAATAGCTACATAGCCATACAATGAACCAGATTTCTGTGCTCTCTCCGTCAAATGGAGAACTCCAAGATCCTAGCTCTCCTGTGGCCTCTCTACTTGGCCACTCTTTATCACCTCCTATATATTCCAGAAAATATGAAAACAGTAATGATATTAGTGCACAAAAGATATCAACTACTAAATGGACAACCAGAAAAGATATAAACGGTAATGATATCGTTGTTATTTAGTTGGTCCATCGATGTTGTTTCGTTTAGGACTATCAAGTTTGAGGATTTTGTATTCGATTGGGCTAGTTTGTTTAGAGAGTAATGTTGTTGTAAGCTCTCTACACTCTTTGCTCATCTCTTCTTGTATCAAGAATGCTGCATTGGATTAGCGCCAATTGCTTAATAATTTTTGGTCAAAAAGTTTTAGTATCTAGTCCAAATTCTATAATGAATCGCATTTGAAAATAATTACAGTTTCATATCTATTTCAAATTCAAATGCAAATATGCAATGAATTTTTACTGTGATTAGTGGATTGAAAACCAATTATGCACAAAGAAAAATGCAATGATTAAGTCGAACTTGAGTCTTAACAAAAACTTGTGTGGAAATGAGTATACATAGAGTTAACACAAGACTAGCTAATAAAATCCAAGGGATAGACAAAAGCCAGGCCAAATCAGCATCGAAAGCGTTTACAATACTCTTACAGACGGACAAGTCTCGATGGTTTTTCAGCATTGGGGATGACTAATATTTAAAAATGTAAATGACCAGTAGTATATTAGTAGAAGTAGTGTAACAGCATCAGGGTAGAGTATACATGCCCAGGTTGACTCGCTGGAGAAAAGACTTGGTGAGTCTAGACAGTAGTCCTCTACCAAGAGGACTAACAAAATAAGCATGGTCTAAGGCTGTTGAAGTGTGCTTAATGCTGATACAGAAGGTAGAAACCCTGTAAGAATTCAAGTTGTACAAAATCTTAATTATTCTCAACAGAGTGCTTAAAATCTTTAGATTACAAGTCAAATTTTGTGTTAAAAGAAAAACAGTGGTCAAGAAATACTTTTTAGGGTACTCGGTAGATTCAAAGTTTTATCAGGAGATTTTTAGGCGTGTTGTATGGATATCAGTATTTCCAGAAACATTATATGGTAGATTTAAAGTTATATGGGGAGATTTTTAGCGCGTATGGATAGTAGCAGCAAAAATACTTCTGCTTCCTAGAAACAGAAATCAGAAGCAGTAGTCAGCAAAAATGCTTCTTCACAACTTGTAGATTTTGAATTGGTGGACATATTTCGTCCTAGATTGATAATTTTTGTTACTTTTATGGCAACAGATTTTTGATCATAGATTAATTTTGTGTCAATTATGTTATGTTTTGTGTTAAAAGAAAAAGAGTGGGTCATTATAGGTCATTTCATTTGCCAGATTTTGGATTCATTGTGGTTTATTTATTGTATTCATAAGTGGAGTTAAGGGTTACGCACCTCAAGGTATCAGATTAGAAGAATTTGGGGGAAATGGAGGAAAAGGATTACAGTCAATGGCTCTGCAAAGTTGACAAGTAATTTCAGTATTTCCACCTTGATATTACTTTAGCTTAACCTTAATAATGGTGGTACAAAGCACCACCCATATGAAGAGATCACAAGCACAAGAAACAAGTAACAGTCATAGAAAGAAATCAAAAGAGAAGGAGAGTGGCGCTGCTTCTAGATATTTGCTTGCTTGATAGAGCAGCCAGTCTCATAATGTGTATCAATAACTACTTGAGAAATTACTCCATGCAACCTTCAATTATCTACTAACTACTTTCAACTATAATATTCCTGGTATCAATTGCATTCGTGAAAACTGCCACTAAGATGAAATTATTGGGTAATTGATTCCCAAGAGGTTGAATTAGCAAAAACCACTAAATTGTTCGGTTATGAGAAATATCCAACTATCCCTTAATAATACTGTTAGGTTTTAGTGCTGTTGACAATAGAGAAAAATGTTTGTAGACCCTACCATTTTCGTTCTCAACTTTTACTGTTCCAGTTGCAGCAGCTATAGAAGTTGACTTGTCTGAAAGATGCCGGTTGTCTCGCCCTTGCCACTCGTATTCTTCGGAGGGTCCCCCAAAACATACTGTGAATCAAAAAAGAAAAATGGGTATGAACTGACGTCTAATAGCAGTAATAGGAACAGAAACACAAGAGATATCTGAAGATCAGAAATGACAAGAATTTAATAACAGTAAAACACAACGAAGCCTCAGCTAGTACTAGTAGCATGGTAAGTCTAATCATCACAGTTCCTTTCCTGCTACTTATCCCTCCCTTAGTTCATCAGTTCATCACATACGGACAACACATTCCATATGCGTCTACATTGCTTGGGGCAAGGAGACAAGTTGTAGCCTCAGCGGTGCCATGTACTAGTACATACCCTCAGTAAATATTATGTACAAGTGTAACTAACAATTATCATAACTAACACTGAACCACCATAAGTTTGCCCCATAGACAGTAGTTTTAATGACGATATCTAGTTGACACTTAGCCGGACATTATAGTTTAAAGTGGTGTTCTTTTTTCCGCGGCGAGGCATCCCAGGTAAGAAACTACCAAGCTGTGACGTTCCCTGGACAACATCAATCATAACTAACCTATATTTGTTATCACTGTAGATATATTGCACGGCCACAAAGTCTTAATTAACTTATTAGTTAACCATGAATGAAAAACACTTCCGATTTATAAGAACATGGAGATCCAATAAAGTTCATCCAAATAGCCTAACAAAGAAATGCATGTTTCTCGCTAGCATTGTTCATCATGAGAGAGAGATAGAGACAACTCAATTAACCAAGTAGACCTTAAACCAGACCTCAAACAGGATTACTACCAACCCAGATTAACTTAAGCTAAGGGAATCCTGATTTGTTGCTAAATCATAGAAAGCCAACAGTGTTTATACTCATGTAACAAAATAACACTATTGCCTAAGAACCAATCAGAACAACAGATACTTATCATTAATGCAAAAGAACTTCTACATTGTGCATAAAAAAATAAAAAAAGTTTAGTATTCTTACTGTAACGCGTTAAAGTGCTAAAATTGAGCTAAACGGGAAAGCTAGGAGCGAAGGATTCGCCGCTCTATATGGGGTGAATGTCCATTCTCAGATGCAGGAGTAGCTACATAGCCATACAATGAACCAGATTGCTGCGATCTCTCCATCAAATGGAGAACTCCAAGCTCCTCTCCTTCGTAGAGGTCCTTCAAAAATCGCATAGGATCTTTCACCTGTGCCCTTCGCTCTACTTGGCCACTCTTTATCACCTCCTATATATCCCAGAACATATGAAAACAGTAATGATGTTAGTGCACAAAAGATATCAACTACTAAATGGACAATCTGAATGAATTTTTGGTCAAAAAGTTTCAGAATCTAGTCCAACTTCTAACAATTGCGTTTCAAAATAATTACAGTTTCATATCTATTTCAATTTCAATTTCAAATGCAAATATATATGCAATAATTTATTTTTACTGTGATTAGTGGATTGAAAACCGATTATGTACAAAAAAAAAAAAGGCACCGATAAGTCGAACTTGAGTCTTAACTAAAACTTGTGTGGAAATGAGTATACATAGAGTTAACACAACAAGACTGGCTAATAAATCAAAGGGATAGACAAAAGCCAGGCAAAATCAGCTTCAGAGCCTTTACTTTGGCAAGTCCCCTAGACTTTGAGACGGACAAGTTTCAGTGGTTTTTCAGCATTTGGGATGGTTAAATATGACCAAAATAAGATTATGTAAAACCGTGGTAGTGTAACAGCATCATACCCAGCTTGACTTTGGCAAGAGGACCACCAAAATAAGCATGGTCTAAGGCTGTTGAAGAGTGTTTATCAAAAGATCATATAGAATTTTAACATGTATTATAGCAATCAAATGTCACAAAATCTATCTCCAATTGTTGATTGACTGCATAAATTTTCATCCTAAGAAAAATTAATAAATATTATGTTTGATACCAACTCAAAACTCATGTCAATATGCATTTTACCTGATATCTACAATCTACCAAATTCAAAAGGCTTTATGTATATGATACGAAACTCACCACTATGTTCTTTCCTTTGTTTTTCAGATGAATTCGCATTGGAAATCAAGCACCCTGGTGCCGCCATAGAAGGTAGAAACCCTGTAAGAATTCAAGTAGCATAAAATCTTAATAATGATCAATCTGTTGATAAATTTAATTAAGCTACTTTTAATTATTGATTGATAGATCTAAACAAAGAAATATAAAACTTACATCAACAGATAACTGAGGGCAAAGAGTTACTGCTGAACCACTAAAAAGAGTCAATAAATCAATTGAATCGGACTGGTCAACCACTGATTTGAACATCTGCATCAGCATCACTTTTAATTATAATCAAATATCTTGCATAAAAATAATTAAGCTAGTACTAATTATTGATTGATAGATCTTAAACAAAGAAATCAGACTTACATCGATCAACACATAGAACTGAGGGCAAAGTTACTGCTGAGCTGAACCACTAAAACGAGTCTATAGATCAATTGAATCGGAGCCAATAAATCTGGTAAACCACTGATTTGAACATCTGCATCAGCATCACTTCGAAAGGGCGGAAACTACCAAAAAAGGAAGCAAACAGAACGATGACAGAAACAAATGAAAGATCAAAGAGGATAAAGAAAAGGAGAGTCGGAAATCAAAGACGGTAGAAGAAGACATCAACAAAAATTGAATGCAGAGAGTATATGAATACAACTCTTGCGTGAGAGGATACATCATTTTGCTAATAATATCTTGTTGTTGTTTACGATGATCATGGACATCGGACTCCATCATCTGCGGTGGCGGCGGCGGCGGTTTTGGAAGTGAGGAGAAAACAAAGGAAGAGAAAGTAAGAATGAGAGTGAAAAAAGAGAAAACCCTATTAGGATGCTGCTTAAATAGTATAGGGCAAATTGACAGGAGAAGAAGTAGTATATTTTATTACACTTCGTTAACACAGTTGCTGTTTACAAACGTGGAGCATTTCTCGCACAACTTGTGCAAATTTTGAATCCCTGGACATATTTGGTGTTCCATTGATAAATTCTGGTCAATTTCGGGGCAACGGATTTCACATTACGAACGATGTTGTATCGTTCATATTTTATGTTAAAAAGAAAAAGAATGGTTCATGATGAATCAAATTATAAGTCATGTGACAGATTTTGGATTCATATTTTATAGGCCGCGGAATACATTTTAGAGTATGACCTAGATTCAACTTTCTTCCATATGTTAGATTAGGATTGCAATACAAATCGCCAACCAGCGATGGTTTGGATGCCCCGCCCACCTTAAGCCGATAGAAATTATTTTTATTTCGCCTGAGCTCGGGCCTCTCCATCCATTGCTCTGGTTGGTTTTTCGCAACCTAGTCCTGGCTGGTTTTTAATGAACAAATCATGAGTAGCGTAGAACGAAATAGTTCAAATTCTCTCACACATCAACTCTCTTCCACAACAAATCATCATGTTCCGAGTTGATTATTTATTTATGCTACGGAAAGAAAAATCTTTCAAAAAACAGGAAATAACAGCAAACAAAAGCTTAATAACAGCCTCTGATTCCGCCTCCATAGCAAGCATATTACATTCATTCCTCTTGAACTTCCACAAATCCCTCCGAACATCGAGATAAAAAGAACCAACTCCCATTAGACGAGCAGTTTCTTTACCCAATATGTGATTCCGACGTCAACATATGGTATACTAAATCCTGCAATGCAACAGTGATAAAAAGTTCAGGTTTTCTTTGGTATTCAAATTTGAAATTCAAGAAAAACAGATCATTTCAATGAGCTCAACAATTTTCAGACTGTTGCAGGAGGGGCTAAAACTGACAGCATAAACAACCCAATGCAAACTACTAGGGGGGGTTTACTGAAATGGTTAAGTTCTCTGTAGCCTTGTTCATCATGAGATAGAGAGGACAACTCAATAGCTACACAGGGGAGCTCATTACTACTTAAATTTAATGTAGCATCAAAGCTTAAGAACACAAGTAGACCTTAAACCGGGCCTCAATCAAGATTATTACCAACCCAGCTTAGCTTAAGCTAAGGGAATCCTGATTTGTTGCTAAACCATAAAAATCCAGCAGTGCTTATACCCATTTAACAAGAAGTTTCAGTATCTTGTGTGGAAATGAGTATACATAGAGTTAACACAAGACTGGATAATACATCAAAGGGATAGACAAAAGCCAGGCCAAATCAGCTTCAAAAGCCTTTACAATACTTTTTGACACGGACAAGTTTCTGTGGTTTATCAGCATTTGGGATGGTTAAATATGACCAAAAGAAGATTATGTAAAACCGTAGTAGTGTAACAGCATCAACGGTAGAGTATAGCTACCCCGCTTGACTCGCTGGAGACAAGACTTGGTGTGTCTAGACAGTAGCCTACGTTTTTTTAGTTATGGTAGATCCTCTTTCTCTATGGCAACTCTTCTACCAAGAGGACCACCAAAATAAGCCTGTTGAAGTGTGTTTAATGCTGATACAGTTTATTAAAAGGCCATACAGTGTGATTGACGCTAATGAAGTGTGTTTAAGCCTCAAAGGCATACAGGGGTGTTTTTAACGTCGTTCACTCTCTAGATTTTAACATGTATTATAGCAATCAAATGTCACAAAGTCTACCTGATCTATCGTTCAATTGTTAATTTGCTTCGAACATTCAATTCTAAGCAAAATTTTAAAAAATTTATGCATCACTGTTTTGTTTGATAGCAACTCAAAACTCATGTCATTTTACCTAATCATCTACCATCTACCAAATTCAAAATGCTTTATGTATATGATATGAAACTCACCACTATGTTCTTTCCTTTGTTTTTCAGATGAACTCGCATTGGATATCATTGGAAATCAAACACCCTGCAGCAATTGGTGCCGCCATAGAAGGTAGAAACCCTGCAAGAAGTACGTACAAAATCTTAATTACTATCAAATCTGTTGATAAAAACAATTAAGCTGTTTATTGATTGATAGATCCAAAACAAAGAAATGAAACTTACATCAAAAGAGAACTGAGGACGAAGTTACTACTGAACCACCAAAACGAGTCAATAAATCAATTGAATCGGGATAAACGAGTCACTGATCTTAACATCTGCATCAGCATCACTTCGGAAAAGCAAAAGTGGCCAGAGAAAGATGTAACCAAGACCAAGATAAAGAGAAATCAAACATAGAAGACGATACAGAAAAGGAGAGTCAACAATCAATGGCAAAAAAAGAAGAGATCAACAAAAGTTGAATGCAGAGAGTATATGTATACAACTCTTGCGTGAGAGGATAAATCATTTTGCTAATTTCCTGTTGTTTATGATGATCATGGACATCAGACTCCATCATCTGTGGTGGAGGCGGCGGCCGTTTTGAAAGGGGGAGAAGAGGAGAATGAGACTGGAAAAAAGAAGGGACTTTTAATAAAATGCCCATGTGGGGAAAGCCAATTAATAAAATGACCACGTTTTTTTCGAAATATATTAAATGCCCATAGTTTTACCTTTTCCATCCGTTTTTTTCAAAAAACGGCTAACAGCCGTTACTATACATATGGCATCTATTCGCCCTTGGTAAAAGACAACTAAACCCTCTTACCAAACTTGAACCTAATTAAATAGGAAACTCGGAACCCAGTTGAGTTGATTGGGATTAACGAGTTGATTGTTCCACTTCTATGATGCTCAACCCAAAATCTGAAATTCAAATACACTTTAGAAAAAATTGATGCGCACATGATGTTGGATGCTGCTGGCCTTAATGCCATATAGGTAAACATAACTATAGCAATTACAAGTAGCAAACCAACAGTGGCCCTACTACGAATACACTAGCTGAGGTTGCATAAACAACAGAAGATGTTGCCATTTTACTTACATTTTGTACTTGACCATCCTCATCACCATACTTGGTTTCTCTAATAATTTCTTTTGATTGCTCCACAGATGTTGAATTACACAGTACCTACCTGGATGTAGCCTCAATGCCTTCCACTCATAAAATTAAGCTTGATCAACTACTACCGTCTCTCCTATCTCAACTTTATCGTCTTTCACTGCAAAATCATCCCACCATGAAACAGTAAATTGCAAGAACAAAACCAGCGTCCCCAAATGATTGCTTACACAAATCACAATCCTCAATTTTAACAAAAATCAAAATCCCTAATTTCTTAATAAAATCAACTAAATCAAAATCGTTACCTAACAAAATAATCAAAACCCCCATCTGAAACAATCGGAATTCCTCCGATTACTGGTTGATTTAGCTCCATTACCAGCACCACCGAAATAATTTGCTCATCAAAATTCTTCATTTTTTCCTCCTCAATCTGAATCATTAGCATCATCTAAATCTCTATCTTCATCCTCTTGACAATCACGACCACCGTATCCAACGACTAAATCTCTACCATGTCCACCACCTCCACGACCACTACCAGAACCAGAGGAGAATAATGAGGAGTTAAGGGGAGAAGAAGAAGAAGGAGGCGAAATTGATACCCGAGTAGTTCGTTTTAGGGTTATATCCCTACATGTCATATACACATATGGTAATGGGCAACATAGTAATTTCGATCATTTTCTCATCTCTTCAAACTAGATTTTGACCCAGTTCTAACGAGATGGACCAGTTTAGGTGGGTCCTGACAAAATTGGATGGAATTCATAACGGCATGGGTATTTAATATAATTCGAAAAAAACGTAGGCATTTTATTAATTGGATTTCCCCACATGGGCATTTTCTTAAAAGTCCCAAAAAAGAAAAGAAAACCTTATTAAAGATGTTGTTTAAATAGTAGGGCAAATTGATAAAGAACTACATTTTATTACACTTGGTTGACATCGTTACTGTTCAACTTGTGTGGTCAAGATGCAGATTATAGGTCACTTGGCAAATTTAGGATTCATAATGGTTTATTTATTGCTAATGCTAACACTTACATGATCATGAATTTTTTTTTAGAGTATGAAGTAGATTTAAAGGTGTATCGGGAAATTTTTAACGCGTTTGGATATCAGAAGCATTTAAAATTCACTGGTGACTATGGTTAGGACACTGCTTAAAGTTCATTTGGTGAATATGGTTAGGACACTGCTGGACAATTAGATGACCCGGAAACCTCTGTCTATAACCGCAAACTCAGGGTGGTCCATTCAAGGTGGGTAGTGCTTGGCACTTTCGGTTGTGTCTTCCCCAATCTTCTCTCTAGAACAGGAGCGGAGCCAGCCCACTGCAAGGGTGTGCACTTGCACCCCTTGGCTAGATGGCTCCAAAGCCTAATTTAGGCCCAAGAAAAATTATTTTATATATACAAGCTTATTTTTGCTTCTTTGCACCCCTGAAAATCTTTTTTGCACCCATGACAAATTTTTGCACCCCATCTCATAATTCCTTACTCTACCCCTAGAAGCATAGTTATTTTAATACATTTTGAACTTTCTACTCGATAAAAGAAAAATTGTGCAGCATTTCGTAGTGGAATGTCTGAGCTAACTACGAAATATATGTAATATATAATCAAATTTGAATACAAGTCCGAGCAATCGATTCTAGAGGTGAGATTCTTATTCTACTGCTTCATGCCTATTTTGTTTCTCACAAACAACACACAACTGTGATAAATGTGTTTACTATGAATTGGCGAATAACTACCAAAACATAAGTGACATTTTATATTAATTGTTGTTTCTTCTATTTTTAAATTATCATAAAATTTTACGAAATTTTTATTCAATTTAGTATCACGGTCCGACTTCTTATTTTAGAGGGGAAGTGCTAATAAGATGCTGAGTAAATTGAGTTATGCGAGTTACATTTTAGCAGTAATCTTGGTATCAAATATATTGCTTTTAAATACTTCTGAATAAAATCTCAAAGTACCAAAATGAAGACGGAAGAACCGAAAAGAAAATACGAAAACAATTAAGCTAACAAAATTGGGAAAAGCAATTTGGTTCAAAACCGGGTCGCAGGCTTCCAGTGGAGGACTAAATTATTTGGGCAGTTCCAGCTTGGTTCATGCACAACGCATTATAGTGTTCACTAAGACGATCACTCTCCCATCAAATTAGGCAAAATGGTCTTTGATTTTCTACTTTTGTTTCATAAATTTCCTCTGTACATTAATTTAGCTTGTAAAATTGTGTTCTACGTCTAGTTTCTGTACCTCAAGGGTGGCTTGGAGATAATTCTGTCTTCTAATATAATCCATTTTTTTTATTTTTTTTTTTTGAGGAAGTTCTGTGTTCTGCTGAAGTTCATCTTCCAAAGGAAACTACATGTTCATAAGTTCATAAGTGGAGTTAAAGGTTACAAGTCGCAAGGTATAAGATTAGAATTTAGGGAAATGGAGGAAAAGGACGGTTGCAATCTTTCACAGACAATGCTCTACAAAGTTCGCAAATAAATTTCAGCATTATATGCCCAATTGTTAGGGAACTTGCTAGCATGCCTGGATTACAAGGGCCTACTTTGGGCATGAAAACTCCCTAAGCAGTTTGCCGATTTATGAAACGTGAAATGGATAAGACAACAGTTTATAATGGGGAGATTCATTCATGAGTGAATAAAGAATTACTGGCACAGGCATCACAATTATTTATACTGAATATCATCTTACATTAAGAGCCTAGCTCCTAACACCAGTATCATTATTAATTGCTAAAGAACTACAGATCATTTTCATCATAGCACATCTGCACCATTTTCTATTGTAGAGTAACCACAGTGACCACCTCCGAAAGCTTTAACTTTCACTTCGGCTAGTACTAGGCATGTCCACTTTTATTTCTCCATGCTTTGGTGGGTACGTGGTCGTAGGCAGAAGATGAATTAACACCCCGAAAATTGTTAACTGCTGCCTCCACGCTTCGAGGTTTGCTACTAAGCTTGTTACTGAACCCAATGTCCACTGCATATTCCCCAGGATTGGTAATTCCAAGAACAGGTCATGTTGAGTGATTGTTATCCCTTCCACAGAGTCCGGCGGCAACAGTGAGAGGAAAGATGACAGTATGGTTCTAATTATTTTCCTACTTGCCTTATATCGCTGGTTCTGTTTGAAATTGGATGCGCCGGGCGAAGCTTTCAGTGGAGAAGTTATAACCATGGTTGAGAACCACTTCTAGAAGGCTGTCAATTACATCAAAATGATCAGTTAGGAAATCACACCTGGTTGCAATTGTAAGACATTCAATGACTAAAGATTTTGGAAGTGAGAGTCTAGTATAACTTTATAAGCGTTCAGTTAGGAAACCACTCCTGGTTTCCATATTTTCCAAGCCAACAGGCTTACCAATACCATGAACGCAGTTAACCTCGAGAAATATAGCAATAACCAAGCTCTGACAACATTAGCAGGCACTATCAAGGAAACGAGAGAAGATTTCTGTCAAAAAGTAAAGTGCTTAGCAGTTTCAGTTGAAGCTAAATTAGCTACTACCTTTCATTTTAGATTTTAATAGGCAAGACCTATTCCTAACGCCTAGAAATTATAATTGCCATTCTTAGTATCAACGAATCGAACATCTCCTCCCCGACTACAGTAACTCTATCAACTCAGATAAGATTTGTAGAGCCATTGTTGAGCAGTTTATGTTATCAATATAATAGTCACTACATCTCTTGAAATAAGCTTAAGGAAATCCTTGTTGCTAAACTATAAAAAGCCAACAGTGTTTATACCCATCTAACAAAATAGCACTATTGCGTAAGAACCAATCAGAACAACAGATACTTATCATTAATGCAAAAGAACTTCTACATTATGGATGAAAAAAAAAGGTTTAGTATTCTTACCGTAACGAGTTGAAGTACTAGAATTGAGCTAAACGGGAAAGTTAGAAGCATCTCGTGAAGGATTCGCCGCTCTATATGGGGTGAATGTCCATTCTCAGCTGGAGGAGTAGCTACATATCCGTACAATGAACCAGATTGTTGCGCTCGCTGCGTCAAATGGAGAACTCCAAGATCCTCTCCTGTGGCCTTCTCTCTACTTGGCCACTCTTTATCACCTCCTATATATTCCAGAAAATATGAAAACAGTAATGATATTAGTGCACAAAAGATATCAACTACTAAATGTACAATCAGAAAAGTGATTAGACCTTTTATCAACAAATGTTAGCATCACACACTCACTAAACCATATTTCTCAATGTATTAATCAAGAATGCTGCATTGGATTAGCGCCATTGCTTAATAATTTTTGGTCAAAAAGTTTTAGTATCTAGTCCAAATTCTATAATGAATTGCATTTGAAAATAATTACAGTTCCAGTGGTTGAGAACCAGTTCCAGAAGAAGCCTGTCAATTACAGAAGAAGTTACAACCAGTGGTTGAGAACCAGTTCCAGAAGAAGCCTGTCAATTACATCAAAATGGGTTCAGTTAGGAAATTACTCCAGGGTGCAATTGTAAGACATTCAATCACAAGATTTTAGGCTTGGTGTATCTAGACAGTAGTTTTTTTGGTTTTTTTTTTTTTTTGCTCGGTAAATTGAAGATATATTAAGAAAGAAGGCAGAATTACATAACAGCTCAAAAGCTAGCCACCAAGCAGGGAGAAAAAAAGGCAAAAGAACAAAAGAAAAAACCCAAAAATACAACCAAACCAGACAATCAATCTAAGGAGGATCAAATAAGAGAGTCTTCCAGTTTGAGATAACATCCTGAAGATAGAGATTAGTTGTTTTCGTCTTGACTGCAGCCCAGTGGAAAGCGCTCACTTTAGCGTCAGTGATAACATCGTCCAACCCTCTCTTCTTCCCATTGAAACAACGCGAATTCCTCTCCAACCAAATGCTCCAACAAATGCTAGCAGGCAAGCATTTCCACACCGATTTAGACAAGGCAGGACCTTTGTAGACAGCCCAGTTCTTAAACAGTTCAAGTAAACCATTGAAACAAGACAAAAATTTGATACTGTTTAAATGGACGAGAATGTAAAAATAGCCAGGATGTAAACAATTTCATCCTACCCATTTTCAAATATTTTTTCTTATTTTTAATTTACATCAGAATGCATCTAGTTTCATCCTCATTTTTTTTTAAGTTTAAGCCAGGATGAATCCAGTTTCATTCTTGCTATTTTTTTGGTGTCCATTTCACCCGTACTAATTTTTACTCGTCCATTAGAACCATGTTTTAAAAATATTTGGACAAATGACCAATTTTCCGTTTTCTTTCTGATGTGGGTGGTTGGAGTAATTCCACGCCTATACAACTTTTTAATGCAGTCTTGTCTTTTCAATGCCATTTGGACTGCATCTGGCCCGTCCAATTTGAATTAAGTAAAATACAAATTCATCTACCAAAATCATGCATCATAGCACTTAGTTTAAGGTTAATTTGAATAAAGAGACAATTTCAACAAACACAACAGGAACTTTCATCTACTATACGAAGGAGGTACTGAAAACAACATTAAGTAAAAACACAATGAAAATGTAAAACTAGTGACAAGAGATTGATTTCTGATGACATTCCTTATCGTTAATGAACTTATGACTTTATCAATTTAATTCTTTGATATGAAGGGAGTGACAACCAAAAATCCGTAAGAAGATACTAAAGCAGTAGTTGTTGATCCTGAAACAACAATGAAAATCAGAGAAGAACTGATTAAATGAGAAGAGATCCAAGTGATATTTATAATTAGACCAAATGAGTACGCTGCTATTTTCTAAAGAAAGAAAGAAAACCCAGCAAACATAATCTATGTGCAGGACACCACCAGAAACTCTAAAATGAAAAAATAAATAAATATAAGTAACGAATTCAAACCTGCTAGATTGTAATAGTGGAAAGAAATTGGATCTGCAATAAAAACAGCAGAATAAGACCCCGAAATCAAACTGAAAATCAGAGATTAATTGAGAAGAACAACTATGAATGAAATAAGATCCCAAAAAAATATATAATTGCAAACATTACAGTACATGAGTTATGCTTCCAACGAAGTGAAAATAATGAGAGGAGAAATCATTATGCTAAGCTAACTTGTAATTGTTAATGGTGTTTATAATTCATCGATGGTTCTGATTTGATGATCCTACATATGTAGTAGATAGATCATAGATCTGCTGAGTGTTGTTGTGTTGATTTACTAGCGTTCTCTTCTCAGCCGGGTTTCACTTCTACAAGCAGATCTGAATGTGATGTTGTGGGGTTTTAAGCCTAAGAGAGTCTTTATATCATGCAGAGGTGTTGATAGATGGTTAAGATTTTGTGTTCCATTCACGTGAAGAGTTTTAACGGGGTAATCGAAATATCAGGTCTTTGGCGTACACGACTTGGATTAAATAGCCTACTTGGAATAGAAAGGCATCTACAATCCAGTTATAACCTTTTATTTATCATCAAGATGAACGAAGCCCTTCCTAGCCAATTTATAACATAATTTGAACATTCTGATTAGCAATTAATCAAGTTTATTATGATTTGCATGCCCTAATCAACACAGGATATATATAGACACCTTAATCAAGTATTAAACCTCCATTCAAATTATCCGGGGGAGCAAAAGTATCACTAATTAACTGTCTAAGACTGATACAATTCATGGCACTTTTATAATATCAATGTTGTAATTGATGTTCTTCAGTCTTTACTTTGGATGAATCACAGATTCTTCTTCCATTATCCTTGAGACGCCCGACCGGCTTAAGAGAAATTCTGAAAGAAATTTTTTTTATAGAAATCAGTGAGTGACAAGAGATCTGATATACAAAAAAAAATTAAACACGAATGACAAGTGAACTGTTTAAGAGAACAAAAAATAAAATAAAAAAATAATCCGAATTAGAACTCAGATTTATAATTAAAAAGATAATAAGGTAGTAAAGAATCAAAACCTAAACATAATACAGTATTAGAATGATAAAACCCCGAGTTTGTGGTGGAACGTAAGTTCTAATATTGCGAGGAGATATCATTATGCTGAGTTAAGTTCAAATATTGACAGGAGATATCATTATGCTGAGTTACGTTGATTGTTGATATGATGGTGCTGGAAAATTAGCCATGGTTTTGTTTGGATGAGCTTAGATCTGTGGTTCTTTTAGGGTTTCTCTCAGCCGCTGTGAATCACTTCTACTCGCAACAAGAAAACTTAAACCCTTTATAAACATGTAGGGTTACTGATAGACGGTTGAGATTATGTCTTTTGATACACAGGAAGAGTTTTGAACGAGAGGACCGGATTGAATTTTGTGGGTTCAATATGTAATGTCGAACTACGTTTAAGAGTAGTCAAGAGAAATATGAGATGAAGAAAATGATTTGTGAATCAAATTTAGAATTTGTTTGATACTCTTTAGGATTTTGGATTAAATTGGGGTTTGTTTGGAGTTATGTTTGGTGCTAGCAACTCTATCTACCACCGAAAATTTATATTCTAAAGAACGAAGGGTTATGATTGAGAAACCAACAGCAGATACATCTTCCAAGAATAAACAAGTAAGAAATGAATGTTAAGTTAAAATGCTGAGAGGAGATATCATTATGGTGGTTGTTTTATGGTTCACTAAGTTTGCATAAAAATCTTTATATACATGTAGGGTTTTGATAGACGGTTGGGATTGTGTGATTGATACTCTTGGAGGGTTGAATCGGTACACGCCTTTTGCAGTTAGGTTTTGGTAGTCAAATTTGTAATGCAAAGTAGTATTCTGTCCATTTCTTAGTCTACGTTAAAACTCCAAAAACATCATCTAAATTGGAACCAAGTGAGTATAACATAAGGACAGAGTACTGCTTTGAATTTCACTAACCACCACTGATACTTAATTTTCTACAAAATAATGCGGAAGAAACCGACACACCAGGACATGTCTCTAAAATAAAATGAACAAAACCTAAGTTGAGATCTCAAGTGTAAGCTATAATGGAGAGACGATAAATCAGTTTACAAGTAAATTAAGGCCCCCATCTGTTTCATTACCCTGGCCGCTGGAGCTTCTAACCAGATTCAAAAATGTACAAAAACACTTCTCTTCTTCTCATTAACTTGAGCGGGGTCTATGATCGATGTAGCTATTAGAGACGATATTACGAACTATTAGGGACGAAATACAATTAGATTTGAACTTCACAGGATAACAAGTAAATATTGATTCATATTTTCCTATGTATAAAAAACTTTTCAATTTTCTTATTAGTAATTATTATAATTTATATAATATTTGAGACCTATAAATATTTAAGAAAATTTTTTTAAAACGTATTAAATTATTATAGTATCGAAATTATTATTTTAGCACTATAGGCCCAAGAAAATACTAAGAAATTTTATTATTTTAGAGAGTATTAATTTGCAGAGGTTCTACTCTATTTAGCATTACTGACAGTTCATGTAACATTACTGACCAATAATTAATCAAGTCTATTATACTGCATGCCTTAATCACATATTCAAACTAATTATCAAGTATCACAACTTGGGAAATACAATTCATTATTTGATAAGAATGGATCTTGATACTTCAATCTTGGCATGTTCCACTTATATAAATTTAATTCAATTGGATAGATCATAGAGATTCTTCTTCCTTCTTCCACCATTGTTGAAAGCCCTATACGTTGAAAATAAATTCTGAAATCAAAATTAAAACGAAAAAAAAATTGATAAATATAATATGAACAGACACCAAATCTAAAATCTAATGATAAAGTCGTAGAATCAAACCTAAAAGACTTCAAGAATTGTAGAACAAAACGACTTTAGTTACTTTCCTTCCGGAGCCATAAGTAGAACCCACTAACACTTCATCATCGGGAGATCGCTGCTTCGGATTCCAGTTGCATCAGATATTTCATTTTAGAGAATAGTGGATATTACGGAAAAACAGAAAGAAGATTTGTCCAGTGAAAAGAACATCAGCATCAACAGATTTGAAATTCTTAAGAATTTGAACATCATTTGGACCAAATAAAACATACCTCCCTGAATCAGTTATTTGCGGAACTGAAGCAAGATTCTTCTTTAAATCCGGAACATGAAAAAAATCTTCCAGAGAAACACCATCGGTAGTTGAATCGCCTTTAACAGTTAGGTGACCTTCTTTCACTACGGGATGTAGTATATTATCAGCAGTAACAATAACCCTCTTCCCTTGATGTGGACAAACTTCGGAGAGTAGAGAAGCATTACCTGTAGCATGATGAGAACAACCGAAATCGACAATCTAGTCTTTGATATAATCAATGAAGACCTTAGAACTCTTTCTTTGATTTGCGGATTGTTCACCAACTTCAATAGAAAAACATTGCTCCCATACCGGTTCATCATCTTCCTCTTCTTCATGAATAATATTAGCATCTTCATTTGCAAGCTTTACTCGACAATTTGGTCTGATATGACAAGATTTATTACATCTTTCACAAACAATTTTCACATGACAATGCCTTTGAATATGTCCATTTTTACCACATCTACGACATGATATAGTTTCATCTGTTGGTTTTGGGGTAGACTTAGTTTTACCTTTGTCTTTGGTGAAGAGCACATCCTCAACTTCAGAAGTAGGCTTACTGGACATTTGCTTGTTTAATGCCTCTTGATTAGACAACAAATTCTCTAGCTCAATGACAGAGGGCTGATTTTGCCATCCTTGCAATCAAGCAATAAAAGGCATAAACTCCTTCCTCAAACCACGTATAAGATATCGCCGCAATCGTGGCTCTTTAATGGGATCATCTGGTTCTAAATCTGAAATTCATAACATAAATTTTTAACCTTCAAGAAATATTCTGGAATAGAAAGATTACCTTGATTTGCTGCAGCAAGTTCATTCTCCAAATATTGAAGTCTTGCGGTGTTTTTCTTAGTAAATAACTTTTCAAGAGTATCCCAAATCTTCTTAGGTGTATCCAAATCACGAATATGATCAATAAGCTCTTCATCGATCGATGTTCTTAATGCATACATAGGTTTCCCACACTTGATCTTCCATTTACGACGTGCCTCTACATTTTGTGGAGTATCCACCGAATCTCTTCCACACCAAACCAACTCCCATAGATCTTGTCCTTGAAGATAAGATTCCATACATAGCTTCCAATATTGGTAATTACGGCCAACAAGCTTCTCTACAGTAGGCTGAGAAAGATTACTACTTCCACCATTCATGTTGATAAAACAGTAGAAAGATACAACACCTCTGCAAGAGAAGAAAAGTTAAAACAATTCACTGAGAAATAAAATCAAACACTCTGCATACACTTTATCACTAACCTAGCTCTGATACCATGTAGCAAATGGTGATCAAGATAAAGTTTTAAACACAGAGAGAACAAATGGAGAAAATTGATTTTATTTCTCTAAAGAATTAACAAGGCAAGATAAGATAACAAACGGTTTTCAGTAAATGAATTTCTACTGAATAACAACTCTATTTAAGCCCCGTTTGTGATTGCTTTTTTCCTATAAAGGCACTTTGTAACCAACTTGTAACAAATATTTTAAAAATATAGCGTTTGGTAAACTTTTTTCAAAACGCTTTTCACCAAAAGCACTTCTGTTTTAGGCCGAGTTTTAAAAGCTACCCAGGAGTAGCTTTTAAAAGCAGTAAAAGCATAAGCTGTGGACCCACTCAATTTTAATTAATTGATTCTCTATTTTAACCTTGTTATTATATTAAAAAGACAAAATCTTCCCTTAAATATTTATTTATGTACAATTATTTCACTAATCAAATTAATCTAATTTTTGTTATAAAATAATAATTACAACAACAATAATAATTAAAATAAATAAAATAAATAATAATAATAGTATTTTACGGTAAATTAAAATTAAAATTAAATTAAATTATTAATATGAATTATAGTTCAATCGATAATATAATTTTTTTTTTTTTTGTTATACATTCTTTGTAAGAAAATTACACACTTCTGGTTGGTAAAATTATTATTATTTTTTTATCTTTATTTAAATAATATTCAAAATAAAAAATATATTTTATTATTAATAGAGGTAATTTAAAAAGAATTTTTAAACCATGTCTATTTTCATCATTAGCCACATCATAAGCACTTCAACATGATAATTTACCAAACAGAATTTACAGTTTGTTGGTTCCACAACACTTTACATATTATAGTTTACCAAACATCTGACTACTATATTTTTAAAGCACAACACAGCAACGCACAGCACAGCATAACAGAAAAGCACTTTTGTAAAACTCACAGCAATACCAAACTAGGCTTTATAATGCTGAATGTCTAACAAACTACCAAAAGAGATCCAATTTTTATTCCATTAAACTGAACGTGGGTGTTCAACTAACTCCCACAAAGACTGAAGATTAGTGAACCGGAAAGACTAATTCAAAAGACTAAATCAAACCTGGAGCTGCACTACTTTGCGACATGGCCGGCCGGACAACACTAAACTCCAACAAACTTTCAACTAGTGTCAAATTTCCTTTGTTTACGAGAGGAAAGCTCACCATGGAAATCCTATTTTTGTATTTGATGTAAAAACTATGCCACCCAAAAAAAGAAAAAAAGTATATGAACCACCCGCACAATGAATTTTTTCTCTCAAAGATCCGAGAGTTGGTCCTCTTTGTTTTTTGGAAGGAAAAATCAATGTGAAAAATCAAGACGTACGCTTCGTTTTCGTGTGTTCCATATGAGCATAGTCACATAGAGAGATTAAGTTGCATGTGCTCATGGCCCTTCCTGCATCAATGTGCAAGAGAATGCATATATATCATAAAGTTTTGTTTTTGAGAGGAAACATATGCGTATGCTTGCATGTGCTCATGGCCCTCTCCTCTCCATGCACCATTCTTTTGAGAGGAAACATATGCATATGCCTTGTGCCCACAATAATAAAAGTACTTTGGCCTTTGCTTGTGAAAGCCACGTTTGATGGTCATGGTTCGTTCCTTGCGGAGGTTTAGAGCCTCATTATGCATATACCCCACCCTCAAATTCCATCTCAGCTGCATGCCTAGTCAAGAACAGTGTTAAAAATATTCGTCAGTTGTTCGCATAGGATCAGATTCTTTATTTCCGCTAAACTTGATCTTTCGAAAGGGGTATTCATGTGGAGCCATGCAGATAAAGGTACCCACTAGTGCAGTAGTGGACGTAAGTAACCCGAATAAAATTGTACTTCCTCCTTTGCTAACGAAAGCCACGTTAATGGCCATGGTTCATTAAGGAGTACCTCATGGCCTCGGATTCGTATCGCACTATATGCTAAAGGATGCAAAAGGTTAATATAGAGATGGACCGCACTGCCGACTATATGTACGAAGAAGATATGTTTGACAGTGTGTAAACCATACGAGTGCATGGGTCTTCCCATGTGTTTCTTTATAAGTGATCAGCCTGCCTGTACACTCATTTGTGAAGACAGAAACGAATACAAATGGGTTTTGGAAACCAGAATCAGCAGACATTATGGTATCTCCTCTCGAAAAACCCAGCTCAACCATGTGAAAACTGCGATGTTTTATGTGGTAGTTATAACCGCCTCCTCTCAAAACAATTGTAAGTTAATTAATCGACTCATTTTAATTATGTGATTATATAGTAAACTTTTTCTTTTCTTTTTTTCTGGATTTTTGAATTTACTTTCCTTCTTTTGATCGATTTGAATTCTTTAATTAGGTTGATAATTCCTGTTGATGGCATGTTGATATGTTCTCTTTCGGGATCGTCTTGTGGGAGATCATGACGGGTGAAAGTCCTTACGCAAACCTGGGTATTATTAATTCCTCGAACCTACCTGCTTGTCCTTGTTCTTTTCTTGTAAAAGTAACATTTTCTTTTTTGATACAGCTGGTGTCCTAAGCAATACGCTCAGGCCACCAATACCAGGCGACTGTGAACCTGAACTGAGACGGTTAATGGAGGATCGACACGCAAATAGCTAGGCAATTGTTTGTTATGACTAGCATATGTTCCTAGGGAACGACGCATATGTAAGAGAAGGTGAATGAAAGAGTGATTCAAGATGTAACCAGAAGATATGGATACAAGCCTTTTCCCAAAACGGTATAAATATATATATATGGAGCAACTTTGAGTACTATAGGATCGAGTTCCACAATCACCACTAGATAATGCACAAAATTGGTTAAAAAGACCAAAATCAAAATTTCCTGGGTGAAAAGGACAGTCAGTTTTAGATACTGTTTAAATGGATAAAAATTTAAAAATATGCAGGATGAAACTGGTTTCATCCTGTCCATTTTCAAATATTTTTTTCTTATTTTTATTTTACACTGGATGCATCCAGTTTCATCCTTGCTATTTTTTAAGTTTAAGCCAGGATGAATCCAGTTTCATCCTTGCTATTTTTTTTTGTCCATTTCACCCATAAAATTTTTTACTGGTCCATTTGAACAGTGTTTTAAGTTTTTTTGGACAAATGACCCATTTTCCGTAGATAATGATTAAATTCCGATTAAATAGTATGAAGTATATTTATGTCTAAATCAGAGAGTTGATATTTTATCCTCTGAAAAACATTTTAATTGTAAGTCGAAGTGATCATGAGAATGTCTATGGAATCGAAAACATACGATCACTTGGAATGTTACCACATGACCGGCCGGCCAACACTAAACTCTGACAAACTTTCAACTAGTATCATATTTCCTTTGTTTATATGAGAGCTTTCATCATGGAATATGAGAGGAAAGCTCACCATGGAAATCCTATTGGAGAGTAAAAATTACGCCACCCAGAAGAAGTATTCTGCACAATGATTTTTTCTCTCAAAGATTGGAGAGTTGGTACTCTTCGCTTTCATGTGTTCCAAATGAGCATAGTCACATGCATCAATGTGCAAGAGCATATAGCTTAAAATTCTTGTTTTTGAGAGGAAACATATGCATATGCCATTGATGGACCACCCAAGTACGTACTCTTCAATATTGTTAGGCGCATATGATTTGATGCATCACCAACTTCTTAGTGAAGATCTAATGCTTAGAGCCCGGGAACGTCGTCGTGGTGGTGGTGGTGGTGATGTGGTGGTAGATTCAAAATCCTGAAGAAGTAAGAAGCTTGATGATATTTCCTCTCAACACAAACATAATTGCTTCCACTAACATCGATTTTCTTTTATAATTTGCTATTGCTAAAGAACCAGCAAAGATTTCAACAATGGGCAATGTATTAGAATCCGTCGGTGCCAGAAACGCATGAACTTCCCTCGTGATTATCATGGTTTTTGGAGCCTTACGAGTCACTACCCCAATTTCTTGATCGACTTGACTCGCAAAAAATCCCACATGAATCACTAGATTCATATTTTGACTCGTCGAGTCACTTCAAGTCACAAGAACTGAGGGACAAATGAAGCAAGACGAATTTGTGTTGCGGCCAAGACCCAAAAGATGGAAGAACTGTGATGCTCAAACTGGTGCGGGGCAAATTCCAAGACTTCCACAACCACCACCGGCAAAACCTTACATGCTATAAGTTAGAACCTTCACATTAAATATGATATGTAATATCTAATTTATTCGCCAAGCCATCATGATATGTATCTATACTTCATAAACAAAGTAGATATTTGCTTGCAAGGACAATGCTGATTAAACGAGTTGTCACAGCAGTATAGAAAATATATCCTTGGCGACTGATAAGCCTAACCAAGCTCTGACAACATTAGCAGGCACTATCAAGGAAACCACAGAATAGATTTTTGTCAAAGAGTAAAATGAAAGATCTTATTCTTTTCCAGCTCAGGTAAGATTTCCAAAAAATGCTTAGCAATTTCAGTTGTAGCTAATTTAGCTAGCTACTACCTTTCATTTTAGATTGTAATAGGCAAGACCTATTCCAAGCAACAACGAATGGAACATCTCCTCCACACCTACAGTAACTCTATAAAAAAAAAAAGAATGTTTGTCCAACTCAGATAAGATTTATAGACCGATTGCTGAGCAGTTTATGTTGTCAATTAATTAGTCACTACACCTCTAATCTTAGGTGTTACTGTTTCAGTAAACAACCTTGATATTACTTCAGGTTAACCTTATTAATGCTGGTACAAAGCACAAGAGATCACAAGCACAAGAAACAAGTAATACTCATAGAAAGATATAAAAAGAGAAGGAGGAAGTATGTCAGCGCTTCTACATATTTTCTCGATAAACTGCTAGAATTAGCAAGAAAAAATAAAGTGAACATCTAATTAAATGTTTGCTTAGATTTAAAAACCTTTGCTTTTATGCCTACGAAAGAGACCTTGCCATGCTTTACTTATACGTTATGAATGAGATAAAAGTTGAATATTCTCACCGTAAAGCCTTGAAGTGCTAGAATTGAACTTAACAGGAAAGTCAGAGCATCTCGTGAAGGACTAATTCACCGCTCTATATGGGGTAAATGTCCATTCTCAGCTGGAGGAGTAGCTACATAGCCAATACAATGAACCAGATTGCTGTGCTCTCTCCGTCAAATGGAGAACTTAAAGCTCTTTTCCTTCGTAGAGGTCCTTCACAAATTGCATTGGATCTTTCACCTGTGCCCTTCTCTCTACTTTGCTACTCTTCATCACCTCCTATATATCCCAAAACATACAAAAACAGTAATGATGTTAGTGCACAAAGGATATCAAATACTAATGTACAATCAGAAAAGTGATTACACCTTTTATCAGCAAATGTTAGCATCACAAACTCACCAAACCATATTTCTCAATGTATTAATCAAGAATGCTGCATTGGATTAGCGCCAATTGCTTATTAACTTAATTTTTGGTCAAAAAGTTTCAGTATCTAGTCCAAATTCTAATGCATCGCATTTAAGAATAATTACAGTTTCATATCTATTTCAAATTCAAATGCAAATATGCAATGAATTTTTACTGTGATTAGTGGATTGAAAATCAATTACGTACGAACAAAAAAATATGCGCTGATTAATTCGAACTTGAGTCTTAACTAAAACTTGTGTGGAGATGAATAGAGTTAACACAAGACTGGATAATAAATCAAAGGGATACACAAAAGACAGGCCAGATCAGCTTCAAGAGCCTTTACAATACTCTTTGAGACAAACAAGTTTCTGTGGTTTTTCAGCATTTGGGATGGTTAATTAAATATGACCAAAAGAAGATTACGTAAAACCGTAGTAGTGTAACAGCATCAACGGTAGTAGTCTTTGTTTTTTTGGTTATGGTAGGTCCTCTTTCTCTATGGCAAGTCCCCGGCCACCAAAACAAGCATGGCTGAGGCTGTTGAAGCTGATACAGTTTATTAAAAGACCATCCAGTGTGATTGACGCTAGTGAAGCGTGTTTAAGCCTCAAAGCCTCAAATTCAAAAAAGTTTACCGAATCATCTACCAAATTCAAAAAAGTTTTTCTATGGATGTGAAACTCACCACTATGATCCTTCCTTTGTTTTTGAGATCCTGTAAGAATTCAGGTTGTACAAAATCTAATTCAGTTGATACATATAATTATTGATTGGTAGATCTAAAACAAAGAAAGCAGACTTACATCATCAGAGAACTGAGGGCAAAGTTACTGCTGAGCTGAACCACTAAAACGAGTCGATAAATCAATTGAATCGGAGTCAATAAATCTGGTAAACCACTGATTTGAACATCTGCATCAGCATCACTTCGAAAGGGCGGAAACTACCAAAAAAGGAAGCAAACAGAACGATGACAGAAAAAAATGAAAGATCAAAGAGGATAAAGAAAAGGAGAGTCGGAAATCAAAGACGGTAGAAGAAGACATCAACAAAAATTGAATGCAGAGAGTATATGAATACAACTCTTGCGTGAGAGGATACATCATTTTGCTAATAATATCTTGTTGTTGATGATGATCATGGACATCGGACTCCATCATCTGCGGTGCTGGCGGCGGCGGTTTTGGAAGTGAGGGGAAAACAAAGGAAGAGACGGTAAGAATGAGAGTGAAAAAGAGAAAACCCTATAACGGATGCTGCTTAAATAGTGTAGGGCAAATTGACAGCACAAGTAGTATATTTTATTACACTTCGTTGACACCGTTGCTGTTTACAAACGTGGAGCATTTCTCGCACAACTTGAGCTTCACATTACGAACAATGTTGTATCGTTCATATTTTATGTTAAAAGAAAAAAATGGGTCATGATGAATCAAATTATAAGTCATGTGACAGATTTTGGATTCATATTTGATAGGCCACGGAATACATGTTAGATTAGGATTGCAATACAAATCGCCAACCAGCGATGGTTTGGATGCCCACCTTAAGCCGATAGAAATTATTTTTATTTTGCCTGAGCTCGGGCCTCTTCATCCATTGCTCTGGTTGGTTTTTTGCAACCTAGTCCTGGTTGGTTTTTAATGAACAATAATGAGTAATGTAGAACTAAATAGTTCAAATTCTCTCACACATTAACTCTTTTCCACAACAAATCATCATGTTTATGCTACGGAAAGAAAAATCTTTCAAAAAACAGGAAATAACAGCAAACAAAAGCTTAATAACAGCCTCTGATTCCGCCTCCATAGCAAACATATGACATTCCTCTTGAACTTCCACAAATCCCTCCGAACATCGAGATAAAAAGAACCAACTCCCATTAGACTAGCAGTTTCTTTACCCAATATGTGATTCCGACGCAACATATGGTATACTAAATCCTGCAATGCAACAGTGATAAAAAGTTCAGGTTTTCTTTGGTATTCAAATTTGAAATTCGAGAAAAACAGATCGTTTCGCAATGAACTCAACAATTTTCAGACTGTTGCGAGAGGGGCTTAAACTGACAGCATATCAACCCCAATGCAAACTACTAGGGGGGGGGGGGTTTACTGAAATGGTTAAGTTCTCTGTAGCCTTGGTCATCATGAGATAGAGAGGACAACTCAATAGCTACACAGGGGAGCTCATTACTACTTAAACTTAATGTAGCATTAACCTTAATCAAAGCTTAAGAACACAAGTAGACCTTAAACCAGGCCTCAATCAAGATTATTACCAACCCAGCTTAGCTTAAGCTAAGGGAATCCTGATTTGTTGCTAAACCATAAAAATCCAGCAGTGCTTATACCCATTTAACAAAATATCAATATTGCATAAGAACCAATCAGAACAACAGATCATTATCATTAACGCATAAGAACTATATTATGCATGAAATAAAAGTTTTATTCTTACAATTGAGGTAAACGGGTCGTGAAGGATTCGCTGCTTTATATGGGGTGAATGTGCATTCTCAGCTGGAGGAGTAGCTACATAGCCATACAACGAACCAGGTTGCTGCGCTCTCTCCGTCAAATGGAGAACTCCAAGCTCCTCTCCTTCCTTAAAGTCCTTCACAAATTTCATTGGATCTTACACCTGTGCCCTTCTCGGCTACTCTTTATCACCTCCTACATATGAAAACAGTAATGATGTTAGTGCACAAAAGATATCAACTACTAAATGGGACAATCAGAAAAGTGATTAGGCCTTTTATCAACAAATGTTACAAACTCACCGAGTCATATTTCTCAATGTATTATTATTCAAGAATGCTGCAGTGGATTAGCGCCAATTGCTAACGAATTGCGTTTGAAAATAATTACAGTTTCATATCTATTTCAAATTCAACTGCAGCATCTTAATTATTATCAATCAGTTTATAAATTTAAGCTACTAATTATTAATTGATAGATCTTAAACAAGGAAATTGAACTTACATCAACAAAAAAACTGAGGGCAGGCAAAGTTACTGCTGAATCCCTTTGTATTGAAATTGAATCATGAGAAACGAGTCAATAAATCTGGTACACCACTGAATTTTAACATCAGCAACACTCGATCATTTTCATTAATGTAACCCTAGTTCATATCCAAATAAAACTTGTAAAAATGAAAGGAATGAAACAAAAATCAGAGAGGGAGAATAGTACTGATCAAAGAAGCCACCAAGAATATGATAAAGTGAAATAAAACGTTGAAGAGGATACACAAAACCAGAGTCGAAAATCAATGACCGAAGAAGAAGTGATCAAGCAAAATTGAACACATAGACCATCATCAAACGACTCATGTCCGAGAGGATAGATCATTTTGCTAATATCTTGTTGTTTATGATGATCATGGACATCAGACTCCATGATCCTGTGTGGTGGCGGCGGGGGTTTCCGAAGGGGGGAGAAGACAAGAATGAGACTGACAAGAAAACCCTATTGAAGATGTTGTTTAAATAGTAGGGCAAATTGATAAAGGAACTACATTTTATTACACTTGGTTGACATCGTTACTGTTCAACTTGTGTGGATTTAGAACAAGTCAAATTTCGTGTTAAATTTCGTGGATTTAGAACAAGTCAAGATGTAGGTCACTTGACAAATTTAGCACCCCTTGGCTAGATGGCTCCAAAGCCAAATTTAGGCTCACGAAAAATTATTTTTATATATAACTCTCTATTGAATAATAAGAGATTATATATATACAAGTTTTTTTTTTTTTTGATACCCTAGACTAGTGGTCCCTAGACTACATCCAAACTCTTTAAATTGGAGTGGATTTTGGCAATTACATAGTTCTAACCCCTACCTTCGCAGTGGGAGGGAGCATGCCAACCACCAGACCACTTGGTGATTGACTTTTATATATACAAGCTTATTTTTGCTTCTTTGCACCCCTGGAAATCTTTTTTGGACCCATAACAAATTTTTGCACCCCCATCTCATAATTCCTGACTCTACCCCTAGAAGCATAGTTATTTTCATACATTTTGAACTTTCTACTCAATAAAAAAAAATTGTGCAGCATTTTGTAATGGAATGTCTGAGCTAACTACGAAATATATGTAATATATAATCAAATTTGAATACAAGTACGAGCAATCGATTTTGGAGGTGAGAATTCTTATGCTACTGCTTCATGCCTATTTTGTTTCTCACAAACAACACACAACTGTGATAAATGTGTTTACTATGAATTGGCGAATAACTACCAAAACATAAGTAACATTTTATATTAATTGTTGTTTCTTCTATTTTTAAATCATCATAAATTTTTACGAAATTTTTACAGTAAAACTTCGATAAATTAATCTTCGATAAATTAATTACTTCGCTAAAATAATAAATTTCTCCAGTCCCAATTAGGCTTGTACAGGCTAAATTTTTACTCGATAAATTAATAACTTCGCTAAAATAATAATTTTTTCCGGTCCCAAGGCTATTAATTTATCGAAGTTTTACTGTATTCCTTTTAGTATCACGGTCCGACTTCTTATTTTAGAGGGGAAGTGCTAATAAGATGCTGGAGTAAATTGAGTTATGTGAGTTACAGTTTAGCAGTAATCTTGGTATCAAATATATTGCTTTTAAATACTTCTGAATAAAATCTTAAAGTACCAAAAGGAAGACGGAAGAGCCGAAAAGAAAATACGAAAACAATTAAGCTAACGAAATGGGGAAAAGCAATTTGGTTCAAAACCGGGTCGCAGGCTTCTAGTGGAGGACTAAACTATTTGGGAAGTTCCAGCTTGGTTCATGCACAACGCATTATGGTGTTCACTAAGACGATCACTCTCCCATCAAATTAGGCAAAATGGTCTTTGATTTTCTACTTTTGTTTCATAAATTTCCTCTGTACATTAATTTAGCTTGTAAAATTGTGTTCTACGTCTAGTTTCTGTACCTCAAGGTTGGCTTGGAGATAATTCTGTCTTCTAATATAATCCATTTTTTTTTTTTTTTGAGAAAATTCTGTGTTCTGCTGAAGTTCATATTCCAAAGGAAACTACATGTTCCAAAAGGCCGGTGACATTCCATACATGTTCACAACTGGAGTTAAAGGTTACAAGCCGCAAGGTATAAGATTAGAATTTAGGGAAATGGAGGAAAAGGACTGTTGCAATCTTTCACAGAGAATGCTCTGCGAAGTTCGCAAATACAGCAGAAGAAGCTGAGGCTCTGAGCATGCTAGAGACAACAACCTGGGCAAAGAGTATGTATGAACTTAAAGAATTTCTGGATTGAAGGCGACTACCAGAGGATCATCATTTTTGCTCATGACAAACAAAGTAATATCTTTTGGAGAAACCAGGGCATAGTCTCAGAAGCAATAAAAATGCTAAGACCTGTGGCAACTTTTTGAGCTTTAGTTTTACTTTTTGAGCTTTAGTTTTAAATAGTATAGGGCAAATTGACAGCACAAGTAGTATATTTTACTATTACACTTGGTTAACACCGTGAGTGTTTACAAACATGGACCATTTCTCGCACAACTTGTGCAAATTTTGAATCCCTGGACATATTTGTTGTTACATATTTGTTGTTCCATTACGAAAAAGAATATTGTATCGTTCATATTTTATGTTAAAAGAAAAAGTATGGGTCATGATGAATCAAATTATAAGTCATGTGACAGATTTTGGATTCATATTTGATAGGCCACGGAATACATTTTAGAGTATGACCTAGGTCATTTACTAGAACTTGAAAGGATTCATAGAATTCAAATTTTGGATTCGCTAAACCTTGTTATGTATCTTAAGAACTTCAATCAGCCTCAACAAATAGTCCCACAGAGGATCCCAAGGACCTTCCATCATATGTTAGATCAGGATTGCAATACAAATCTCCAACCTTATCCTACATAGCAAACATATTACATTCCTCTTGAACTTCCACAAATCCCTCCGAACATGGAGATAAGTTCAAGGCATGAGGAATCTGAATTAGGATGCTCAAAAACAGCAGAGCTAGCAACAGAAATTGAGCCCCGTTCCAATTTTCCACGACAACGTTTCTTATCCACAGTAGCCGCAGCCTTGGACCAAGTCTCATCCTTCTTACTAAAAGAAACTGCCAACACTATTATCATTAAAAAGAACCAACTCCCATAAGGCTAGCAGTTTCTTTACCAAATATCTTGATTTCGTGGTCAACATATGCTATACTAAATCCTGCAATGCAACAGTAATAAAAAGTTCAGGTTTTCTTTGGTATTCAAATTTGAAATTCAAGAAAAACAGATGGTTTCGCAATGAACTCAACAATTTTCAGACTGTTGTGAGAGGGGTTTAAACTGACAGCATAACAACCCCAATGCAATCTACTAGGGGGAGGTTTACTGAAATGGTTAAGTTCACTCTCACATTTTCAGCCTTGATATTTTCAAGGTGCCCTAAGAAGATAAATAAATAGGCAAGGACCCTAAAACAACGTCATTTGAACGTCGCAACGCATTACAATCTAATGTTAGTATATAAAAGGTCCTAATGTGCATGCTTCCTACTCATCAAAAGCAAGAATAAAGAAAGAACCCAATAAAAACATGGACAGCAAAATGAGAATTAAAAACCTTTGCTTTTATTTATGCCTACAAAAGAGACGTTGCCATGCTTTCCAATGTTTCTCTCTAGCCTTGTTCATCATGAAATAGAGGACAACTCAATAGCTACACAGGGGAGCTCATTACTACTTAAACTTAATGTAGCATCAAAGCTTAAGAACACAAGTAGCTAGACCTTAAACCAGGCCTCAATCAAGATTATTACCAACCCAGCTTAGCTTAAGATAAGGGAATCCTGATTTGTTGCTAAACCATAAAAATCCAGCAGTGCTTATACCCATTTAACAAGAAGTTTCAGTATCTTGTGTGGAAATGAGTATACATAGAGTTAACTCAAGACTGGATAATAAATCAAAGGGATAGACAAAAGCCAGGCCAAATCAGCTTCAAAAGCCTTTACAATACTTTTTGACACGGACAAGTTTCTGTGGTTTATCAGCATTTGGGATGGTTAAATATGACCAGAAGAAGATTATATAAACCGTAGTAGCCTAACAGCATCAACGGTAGAGTATAGATACCCAGCTTGACTCGCTGGAGACAAGACTTGGTGTGTCTAGACAGTAGCATACGTTTTTTTAGTTATGGTAGATCCTCTTTCTCTATGGCAACTCTTCTACCAAGAGGACCACCAAAATAAGCATGGCTAAGCCTGTTGAAGTGTGTTTAATGCTGATACAGTTTATTAAAAGACCATACAGTATGGTTGACGCTAATTTAGTGTGTTTAAGCCTCAAAGGCATACAGGGGTGTTTTTAACGTCGTTCACTCTCTAGATTTTAACATGTATTATAGCAATCAAATGTCACAAAGTCTACCTGATCTATCGTTCAATTGTTAATTTGCTTCGAACATTCAATTCTAAGAAAAATTTTAAAAAAATTATGCATCACCGTTTTGTTTGATACCAAATCAAAACTCATGTCAATGTGCACCTTAGCTAAATTCAAATTAAAAAGGTTTTATGTATATGATATGAAACTCACCACTATGTTCTTTCCTTTGTTTTTCAGATTAACTCGGATTGGAAATCAAACACCCTGCAGCAATTGGTGCCGCCATAGAAGGTAGAAACCCTGTAAGAAGTACGTACAAAATCTTAATTACTATCAAATCTGTTGATAAAAACAATTAAGCTGTTTATTGATTGATAGATCCAAAACAAAGAAATGAAACTTACATCAAAAGAGAACTGAGGACGAAGTTACTACTGAACAACCAGAACAAGTCAATAAATCAATTGAATCGATAAACGAGTCAATAAATCACTGATCTTAACATCTGCATCAGCATCACTTCGGAAAAGCAAAAGTGGCCAGAGAAAGATGTAACCAAGACCAAGATAAAGAGAAATCAAACATAGAAGACGATACAGAAAGGAGAGTCAAAGATCAAAGACAGCGGAATAAGAGATCAAGAAAAATTGAATGCAGAGAGTATGTGTATACAACTCTTGCGTGAGAGGATATATCATTTTGCTAATTTCCTGTTGTTTATGATGATCATGGACATCAGACTCCATCATCTGTGGTGGAGGCGGCGGCGGTTTTGAAAAGGGAGAGAAGAGGAGAATGAGACTGGAAAAAAGAAAAGAAAACCCTATTAAAGATGTTGTTTAAATAGTAGGGCAAATTGATAAAGAACTACGTTTTATTACACTTGGTTGACATCGTTACTGTTCAACTTGTGTGGTCAAGATGCAGATTATAGGTCACTTGACAAATTTAGGATTCATAATTGTTTATTTATTGCTAATGCTAACACTTACATGATCATGAATTTTTTTTAGAGTATGAAGTAGATTTAAAGGTGTATCGAGAAATTTTTAAATTCTTAGCCCGTTTGAATATCAGAAGCATTTAAAGTTCAAAGGTGATTATGGTTAGGACACTGCTGGACAATCAGATGACCCAAAAACCTCTGTCTATAACCACAAACTCAGGGTGGTCCATTCAAGGTGGGTAGTGCTTCACACTTTGGGTTGTGTCTTCCCCAATCTTCTCTCTAGAACAGGAGCGGAGCCAGCCCACTCCAAGGGTGTGCACTTGCACCCCTTGGCTAGATGGCTCCAAAGCCTCCCAAGAAAAATTAGTTTTATATATACAAGTTTATTTTTGCTTCTTTGCACCCGTGAAAATCTTTTTTGCACCCATAACAAATTTTTGCACCCCCATCTCATAATTCCTGGCTCCCCCTAGAAGCATAGTTATTTTTATACATTTTAAACTTTCTACTCAATAAAAAAAAATTGTGCAGCATTTTGTAGTGGAATGTCTGAGCTAACTACGAAATATATGTAATATATAATTAAATTTGAATACAAGTCCGAGCAATCGATTATGGAGGTGAGATTCTTATGCTACTGTTTCATGCCTATTTTGTTTCTCACAAACAACACACAACTGTGATAAATGTGTTTACTATGAATTGGCAAATAACTACCAAAACATAAGTGACATTTTATATTAATTGTTGTTTCTTTAATTTTTAAATTATCATAAATTTTTACGAATTTTTTATTCTTTTTAGTATCACCGTCCAACTTCTTATTTTGAGAGGGGAAGTGCTAATAAGATGCTGGAGTAAATTGAGTTATGTGAGTTACATTTTAGCAGTAATCTTGGTATCAAATATATTGCTTCTAAATATTTCTGAATAAAATCTCAAAGTACCAAAAGAAAGACGGAAGAACCGAAAAAAAAATACGAAAACAATTAAGCTAACGAAATTGGAAAAAGCAATTTGGTTCAAAACCGGGTCGCATGCTTCCAGTGGAGGACTAAACTATTTGAGAAGTTCCATCTTGGTTCATGCACAACGCATTATGGTGTTCACTAAGACGATCACTCTCCTATCAAATTAGGCCAAATGGTCTTTGATTTTCTACTTTTGTTTCATAAATTTCCTCTGTACATTAATTTAGCTTGTAAATTGTGTTCTACGTCTAGTTTTTGTACCTCAAGGGTGGCGTGGAGATAATTTTGTCTTCTAATATAATCTATTTTTTTTTTTTTTTGAGAAAATTATGTGTTCCGCTGAAGTTCATATTCCAAAGGAAACTACATGTTCCAAAAGGCTGGTGACATTCCATACATGTTCATAAGTGGATTTAAAGGTTACAAGCCGCAAGGTATAAGATTGGAATTTACAGAAATGGAGGAAAAGGACGGTTGCAATGTTTCACAGACAATGCTCTGCTAAGTTCGCAAATAAATTCCAGCATTATATGCTCAATTGTTAGGGAACTTGCTAGCATAACTGGATTATATGCCCAATTGTTATGCCTGATAAGACAACAGTTTATAATGGGGAGATTCATTCATGAGTGAATAAAGAATTACAGGCACAGGCATCACACTTATTTATAATGTCAGCATTATTTATACTGAATATCGTCTTACATTAACAGCCTGCTAACACCAGTATCATTATTGCTAAAGAACCATTCAGAACTACACATCATTTCCATCATAGCATACCATTTTCTATGGTAGAGTAACCACTGCCACCACCTCCGAAAAGTTTTCAATGGAGAAGTTACAACCAGTGGTTGAGAATTTCAGAAGCCTGTCAATTTTATATGCCCAATAGTTAGGGAACTTTTTAGCATGCCTGGATTATACACAATCTTTCAATAAAGCTCAGACAAACCGAACACTGACTATGGTTTCCAGTCATGAGTGAATAAAGAATTACAGCCACAGGCATCACACTTATTTATACTGAAAATCATCTTACATTAACATCCTCCTAACACCAGTATCATTATTGCTGAAGAACCATTCAGAACTACAGATCATTTTCATCACAGCACATCCATACCATTTTCTATTGTAGAGTAACCACTGCAACCACCTACGAAAAGTTTTAACTTCACTTCGGCTAGTACTAGGCATGTCCACTTTCATTTCTCCATGATTTGGTGGATGCTCGTAGGCATATGATGAATTAACACCCCGAAAATTGTTAGCAGCTTCGTCCACGCATGGAGGTTTGCTACTAAGCTTGTTACTGAACCCAATGTCATCATCCCCAGGATTGGTAATTCCATGAACAGGTAGATGTTGAGTGATTGTTATCCCTTCCACAGAGTCCGGCAACAACAGCGAGAGGAAGATGACAGAATGGTTCTAATTATTTTCCTACCAGCCTCATGTCACTGGATGTGCCGGGCAAAGTTTTCAGTGGAGAAGTACAACCAGTGGTTGAAAACCACTTTCAGAAGCCTGTCAATTACATCAAAATGCGTTCAGTTAGGAAACCACTCCTGGTTGCAATTGTCAGACATTCAATGACTAAAGATTTTGGAAGTCAGAGTCTACTATAAGCGTAAAAAGAACAAAGACAAAGAGACAATCAACTCTGGTAGTGCTCATAGTAACAGCGACAACAGTAGTAATATTTAGCATAGCCCACTCTAAGCTTCAAAAAACAATACTACGTTCGACAAGCAAGTGCACAAAGACGCGAACAATTTCCATCTTTTACAAGACAACTGGCTTACCATGCACGCAGTTAACCTCGAAAAATATAGCAATGACCAAGCTCTCACAATATTAGCTGGCACTATCAAAGAAACAACAGAAAGAGATGTTTGTCATCAAGAAAGTGCTTAGCAATTTCAGTTGTAGCTAAAGTAGCTACAACCTTTCATTTTAGATTGTAAGGCAATACATATTCCTAGCACCTTTAAATTGTAATTGTCATTCCAAGCAACAACGAATCTCCTCCCCGACTACAGTAACAAGTAACTCTATGAAAGAAAAAAATATTTTTCCAACCCAGATAAAATTTATAAAGAGCAGTTGATGATGTCAAGTAATTAGTCACTACACCTCTAATCTTAGGTGTTACAGTTTCAGTAAACAACCTTTCCACCTTAGGTTCACCTTAATAATGGTGGTACGAAGCACCCATTTGAAGAGATCACAAGCACAAGAAACAAGTAATACTCATAGAAAGAAATAAAAAGAGAAGGAGAACGGCCACGCTTCTAGATATTTGCTTGACTGATAGAGCAGTGTACCGTGTATCACTAAATACTTGAGAAATTACTCCATACCAGCTGTATACCAATTGCACTCATAAAAACTGCCACTAAGATGAAATTATTGGGTAATTGACTCCCAAGAGGTTGAACTTAATAGAACCACTGAATTGTTCAGTTAGGAGAAATATATAACTACCTCGTAGTAATATTTTTAGGATTTAGTTCTGTTGGCAACAGAGAAAAATGTTTGAAGACCTACCACTTTCGTTATCAACTGGTTATGTTCCTGTTGCAGCAGCTACAGAAGTTGACTTGTTTGAAAGATGCTTGTTGTCTCTCCCTTGGCACTAGGATGTAATTTGGTTTCTTCTTGCCACTCGTATTCTTCGGAGTGTCCCTCAAAACATACTGTGAATCAAAAGAGTAAAATGGGTATGAACTGACGTCTAATAGCAGTAATAGGAACAGAAACACAAACGATATTAGAAATGACAAGAAGTTAATAACAGGAAAACACATCGAAGCATCAGTGACTTGCCGCAGCTGGTATATATATATTGAATTATAAGCATCAGTGCTAGAATTCAGCTAAACGGGAAAGTTATAAGCATCTCGTGAAGGATTCGCCGCTCTATATGGGGTGAATATCCATTCTCAGATACAATGAACCAGATTGCTGCGCTCTCTCAGTCAAATGGAGAACTCCAAGCTCCTCTCCTTCGTTAAGGTCCTTCAAAAATTGTATTGGATCTTTCATCTGTGCCCTTCTTTCTACTCGGCTACTCTTTATCACCTCCTATATATATCCCAGAACATATGAAAATAGTAATGATGTTAGTGCACAAAAGATACCGAATACTAAATGTACAACCAGATAAGTGATTAGACGTTCTATCAACAAATGTTACAAACTCACCAAGCCATATTTCTCAATTTATGATTATTCAAGAATGCTGCATTGGATTAGGGCCAATTGCTTAATAATATTTGGTCAAAAAGCTTCAGAATCTAGTCCAACAAATTGCATTTGAAAATAATTACATGCAGTTTCATATCTATTTCAAATTCAACTGCAGCATCTTAATTATTATCAATCAGTTTATAAATTAAGCTACTAATTATTCATTGATAGATCTAAAACAAAGAAATTAAACTTACATCAACAGAGAACTGAGGGCAGGCAAAGATACAGCTGAAATCCCTTGTATTGAAATTGAATCATGAGAAACGAGTCAATAAATCTGGTAAACCACTGAATTTTAACATCAGCAACACTCGATCATTTTCATTAATGTCACCCTAGTTCCTATCCAAATAAAACTTGTAAAAATGAAAGGAATGAAGAAGCAAACAAACATCAGAGAGGGAGAATAGTACTGATCAAAGAAGCCACCAAGAATATGATAAAGTGAAATAGAACGTTGAAGAGATACAGAAAACGAGAGTCGAACATGAATGACCCAAGAAGAAGAGATCAAGCAAAATTGAACACATAGGCCATCATCAAACGACTCATGTCTGAGAGGATAGATCATTTTGCTAATATCTTGTTGTTTATGATGATCATGGACATCAGACTCCATGATTCTGCGTGGTGGCGGCGGGGGTTTCGGAAGGGGGAGAAGACAAGAATGAGACTGAAAAGAAAACCCTATTAAAGATGTTGTTTAAATAGTAGGGCAAATTGATAAAGGAAGTACATTTTATTACACTTGGTTGACATCGTTTCTGTTCAACTTGTGTGGATTTAGAACAAGTCAAATTTCGTGGATTTAGAACAAGTCAAGATGTAGGTCAATTGACAAATTTAGCACCCCTGGGCTAGATGGCTCCAAAGCCTAATTTAGGCCAAAGAAAAATTATTTTTATATAACTCTCTATTGAATAACAAGATTTTGTATATACAAGTTTTTTTTTTTTTTTTATACCCAAGACTAGTGGTCCCTAGACTACATCCAAACTCCTTAAATTGGAGTGGATTTTGGCAATTACAGAGTTCGAACCTTTACCTTCGCAGTGGGAGGGAGCATGCCAACAACCAGACCACTTGGTGATTGGCTTTTATATATACAAGCTTATTTTTGCTTCTTTGCACCCCTGAAAATCTTTTTTTCTCTCATAACAAATTTTTGCACTCCCATCTCATAATTCCTGGCTCTACCCCTAGAAGCATAGTTATTTTAATACATTTTAAACTTTCTACTCAATAAAAAAAAAAATTGTGCAGCATTTTGTAGTGGAATGTCTGAGCTAACTACGAAATATATGTAATATATAATCAAATTTGAATACAAGTACGAGCAATCGATTCTGGAGGTGAGATTCTTATGCTACTGTTTAATGCCTATTTTGTTTTGTCACAAACAACACACAACTGTGATAAATGTGTTTACTATGAATTGGCGAATAACTACCAAAAGTGACATTTTATATTAATTGTTGTTTCTTTTATTTTTAAATTATCATAATTTTTTCCGAAATTTTTATTCCTTTTAGTATCACGGTCCAACGTCTTATTTTAGAGGGGAAGTGCTAATAAGATGCTGGAGTAAATTGAGTTATGTGAGTTACATTTTAGCAATAATCTTGGCATCAAATATATTGCTTCTAAATACTTCTGAACAAAATCTCAAAGTACCAAAAGGAAGATGGAAAGACTGAAAATAAAATACGAGAACTAATTAAGCTCACGAAATTGGGAAAAGTAGTTTGGTTCAAAACCGGGTCTCAGGCTTCCGGTGGAGGACTAAACTATTTTGGCAGTTCCAACTTGGTTCATGCACAACGCATTATGGTGTTCACTAAGACGATCACTCTCCCATCAAATTAGGTAAAATGGTCTTTGATTTTCTACTTTTATTTCATAAATTTCCTTTGACCTTAATTTAGCTTGTAAAATTGTGTTCTACGTCTAGTTTTTGTACTTCAAGGGTGGCTTGGAGATAATTTTGTCTTCTAATATAATCCATTTTTTTTTGAGAAAATTCTGTGTTCTGCTGAAGTTCATATTCCAAAGGAAACTATATGTTCCAAAAGGTTAGTGACATTCCATACATGTTCATAAGTGGAGTTAAAGGTTACAAGACGCAAGGTATAAGATTAGAATTTAGGGAAATGGAGGAAAAGGACGGTTGCAATCTTTCACAGACAATGCTCTCGCAAAGTTCGCAAATACAGCGAGGAAGAAGCGAGAGGCTCGAGCATGCTAGAGACAACAACATGGGCAAAGAGTATGTATGAACTTAAATAATTTCTGGATTGAAGGCGACTGCCAGAGGATCATCTTTTTTGCTCATGACAAACAAAGTAATATCTTTTGGAGAAACCAGGGCATAGTCTCAGAAGCAGTAAAAATGCTGAAGACCTGTGACAACTTTTTGAGCTTTAGTTTTACAAATCGACAGGGTAATGAAGCGGCAGGCATTTTGGCCAAAGAAGCGCGCAAACAGGAAATTCATAAGCAACAATGGTTATTTGTGAAACAAGTTTAATGACTTGGTGGAAAACAAGAACCCAATGCAGCTCCAACGATAGGAATCATTAAGCCTAGGCCAGATCCGTGAGTGACAGCCAAATAGTCACATCGTAGGTAGCTGGCTGTTATCCCTTAAAATCTTCATTTGGTCAAACACACAAAGTAAGCTGATATTTCACAGTTTACTGAGATGAGCCTGCCTCTCTCATCCATAATTGCAAACCAAAATACTTAAAGGGGTTATTATTAAAATGTCTTGTATCGGCCTATTATTTTGTGGTCTATCTTGAGTGTTTTCGTTTTCTTTCTTCTTCTTCACTTTTGCTTTAGAATAGTTCCAAAAGTTTTACGTGTAATACATTACTCAAGAACTACAAAAAAGAAGTTGCACAAAAAATATGCCAGCAAAATTTCCTAAAAGTAGAGATTTTTGGTGGGAGGGCTTGTCTCCTTAATTTTCTTCCTCAGTGTCGCTGATATCCACGATTTCTTCCTCACCGTCGATCTCGACAATCTCAAGATTACATGACGTAGTTGATGGCCATGCAACATCTTCTTGGTATGAAAACTCCCTAAGCATTTTGCCGATTCATGAAACGTGAAATGGATAAAGACAACGGTTTATAATGGGGAAATTTATTCATGAGTGAATAAAGAATTACAGCCACAGGCATCACACTTATTTATACTGAAAATCATCTTACATTAACAGCCTCCTAACACCAGTATCATCTACACCATTTGCATAGGATCTTTCATCTGCGCCCTTCTTTCTACTCGGCTACTCTTTATCACCTTCTATATATCCCAGAACATATGAAAACAGTAGTGATGTTGCTAAACCTTAAGAAGCCAACAGTGTTTATACCCACCTAACAAAATATCATCATTGCATAAGAACCAGTCAGAATAACAGATCATTATCATTAACGCATAACTTCCACATTGTGCATGAAATAAAAGTTTAGTATTCTTACCGTAACGCGTTGAAGTGCTACAATTGAGCCAAATGGGAAAGTTAAAAGTGTCTCTTGAAGGATTCGCCGCTCTATATGGGGTGATAGCCAATACTATGAACCAGATTGCTGCGCTCTCTCTGTCAAATGGAGAACTTTAACGTGAGGTCCTTCACAAATTGCATTGGATACTCTTTATCCTCTCCTATAAATCCCAGAACATATGAATACAGTAAAGATGTTAGTGCACAAAAGATACTGAATACTAAATGTACAATCAGAAAAGTGTTCTATCCACAAATGTTAACATCACAAACTCATCAAACCATATTACTCAATGTATTGATCAAGAACGCTGCATTGGATTAGCGTCAATTGCTTATGAATTTTTGATCAAAAAGTTTCAGTATCTAGTACAGCTTCTAGCGAATTTTTACTGTGACTAGTGGATTAAAAATCAATCACGTACAAACAAAACAATATGTAATTCGAACTTGATTCTCAAGGAAAACTTGTGTGGAAACGAGTATACATAGAGTTAACACAAGAGTGGATAATAAATCAAAGGGATAGACAAAAGCCAGGCCAAATCAGCTTCAAAAGCCTTTACAATACTTTTTGACACGGACAAGTTTCTGTGGTTTATCAGCATTTGGGATGGTTAAATATGACCAAAAGAAGATTATGTAAAACCGTAGTAGTGTAACAGCATCATACCCAGCTTGACTCGCTGGAGAAAAGACTTGGTGTGTCTAGACAGTAGTCATCGGTTATGCTGGGTCCTCTTTCTCTATGGCAATTGGCATGATATACATTGGAGAAAAGACTTGGTGTATCAAGAGGACCACCAAAATAAGCATGGCTGAGGCTGTTGAAGTGTGTTTAATGCTGATACAGTTTATTAAAAGACCATACAGTATGAATGACGCTAATGAAGTGTGTTTAAGCCTCAAAGGCGTGCGGGAGTTTGTTTAATGTCATTCCCTCTTTAAATTTTAACATGTATTATAGCAATCAAATGTCACAAAGTCTACCTGATCTATCGTTCAAATTGTTAATTTGCTTCGAACATTCAATTCTAAGAAAAATTTATGCATCACCGTTTGTTTGATACCAACTCAAAACTCATGTCAATGTGCACCATCTACCAAATTCAAAAGGCTTTATGTATATGATATGAAACTCACCACTATGTTCTTTCCTTTGTTTTTCAGATTAACTCGGATTGGAAATCAAACACCCTGCAGCAATTGGTGCCGCCATAGAAGGTAGAAACCCTGTAAGAAGTACGTACAAAATCTTAATTACTATCAAATCTGTTGATAAAAACAATTAAGCTGTTTATTGATTGATAGATCCAAAACAAAGAAATGAAACTTACATCAAAAGAGAACTGAGGACGAAGTTACTACTGAACAACCAGAACAAGTCAATAAATCAATTGAATCGGGATAAACGAGTCAATAAATCACTGATCTTAACATCTGCATCAGCATCACTTCGGAAAAGCAAAAGTGGCCAGAGAAAGATGTAACCAAGACCAAGATAAAGAGAAATCAAACATAGAAGACGATACAGAAAAGGAGAGTCAAAGATCAAAGATAGCGGAATAAGAGATCAAGAAAAATTGAATGCAGAGAGTATGTGTATACAACTCTTGCGTGAGAGGATAGATCATTTTGCTAATTTGCTGTTGTTTATGATGATCATGGACATCAGACTCCATCATCTGTGGTGGAGGCGGCGGCCGTTTTGAAAGGGGGGAGAAGAGGAGAATGAGACTGGAAAAAAGAAAAGAAAACCCTATTAAAGATGTTGTTTAAATAATAGGGCAAATTGATAAAGAACTACATTTTATTACACTTGGTTGACATCGTTATTGTTCAACTTGTGCGGTCAAGATGCAGATTATAGGTCACTTGACAAATTTAGGATTCATAATGGTTTATTTATTGCTAATGCTAATACTTACATGATCATGCATTTTTTGATTTTTGTTAGATGGAGAGCAAAAATGGATCCGAAGAGAGCTAATCGATTCGCTAACTCGGACCTAGTCGACAAATTATTTTAAATTGGACCAATCTACCCACACTAAATCTCGGACCCAGTAGACACATCTATCACCATCTACTCCACCGGCCACAATACAAATTATCGGAAAAAGAAAAGGAAAAAATAAAAGGTATGAGTTTTAGGAAGGATCTGTACGTCACCACCAGGGAGGGATATTCATGATGCGAAGAACTTGATGGCCACGTTTATCAGACCTTGGATCTTGACGATTTGCTCCATCACAAAAGTTTGTTTTTGTTAAGAAACACTATTTGACAGTTGAGATCTTTTAGGTTTAGGTACAAATTTAGGGGCTTTGGTTTTCTACTGATTTGCTTGAATTTAAGATCCGTTAGCTAATAAAATTAAACAGTTATTTGTTGTTCTTCGTTTTTTTTATTTGTTCTACGATGATGAAGCGGGTCTTTTTGTATTCGTTTGTTCTTCCATTACTTTTTCAGGAATACTTATGTTGTTCTATGCTGTTTGTACATGACGATTTTTTACCAACTAGGTCCGAGTCGGTGAGTCGGCTACGATTTTCGCTCTTCTCGGATTCATTTTTGCTCTCCTTTTAACAAAAATCAATTTTTTTTAGAGTTTGAAGTAGATTTAAAGGTGTATCGGAAAGTTTTAGCCCGTTTGGATATCGGAAGCATTTAAAGTTCAGTGGTGACTATGGTTAGGACATTGTTGGACAATAAGATGACCCAGAAACCTCTGTCTATAACCGCAAACTCAGGGTGGTCCATTTAAGGTGGGTAGTGCTTGGCACTTTTGGTTGTGTCTTCCCCAATCTTCTCTCTAGAACTGGAGCGGAGCCAGCCCACTCCAAGGGTGTGCACTTGCACCCCTTGGCTAGGAACTACGATATTAGGCATACGAAAATCTTTTAGGGCATACCAAGTAAAGACAAAAAAGGAGTGTAAATAGCAAAACTAGAAGCCCCTTAACCAAATATTTTTGGTAATGGCAAATCTGCCCTTTTAGGATTAATGTTAATACTAATGATTAGTTAAAATAATTCTGATTAGTGATTAATGATTAGTGATTAGTTTTAAGATTATTTAGTGATTAATGATTAGTTACCCTTGAATTGTAGTCATTTAGGCTGTTCGCGGGGTTTTCCAACATATCTTATGTTTAATCTCACTTTTGTAGGTTAAAATCATCAAAAGTATGTGTTTTTTCACTAAGGTTAGGCGAGTCTGGATGAACAGTTCGGCTAGGCGAAAGTGTTGATTAAGAGCCGAACCTACCTTGTAGACCCAGAGTTACGCTTGGTTCGAATTGTCCTAACAAGCCGAACCCTACATTTGAATCGTCTGAAGAAAAATGTTTAGGGTTCGACTTATATTTAGAAAATCGTATGTTTCTAACCTGTTGGAAACACATTGTTCGGCTATTTGAATAAGTAGAATATAAGTTTCAACCTGATCATGTACATTTCTCGGTTAATAATTTTGTATTGGTTCGGCACATATTGTGAATATCGTAACAGTAACCTCGTAAATGTGCTAGGTTCGGCACATATTATGATTATCGAATACGCCGAACCCTCTGTGCATCTCTTTCTTCGTGACTAGGTTCGGCTTGAAATTTCATGAAATTTCAAGCCGAACTGCTCATATACACTTACAGAAGCTTTTGTGAAGAACAGTTCGGCTAAAAACGCAACTTAATTTTGAGCCAACCCAACACTCAGAACCGTCATTTAATCGATGAAAAAAACGGCAAATAGGAGATTGGGTTTGTAAAACTTACTTTCTTATCCTCATTTCGAGTTGGAGATGCGGTTGGTTCAATTCTCGTTCAATTGGTGGTTGATTTTCAGGTTTCTACACCTTCATCTTCAATTGGTTCTTCTTCTTCAATTGATGGATTAGAAGACGATTTGGTTTGCCTAGTCCCTTCTTTTCTTTGTACGAGTCATTATGTAGTTCAGTTTAATCGACAATCAAATTTTACGAATCGACAATTAATCACGGTGATGAATTTTTTTTTTCGCGGGAGGGGAAGAGTTCGGCTAGAGGAGGAAGAAGAAGAGATGTTAAGGGAAGCTGATTTTGATTTTTTAGAAAAATGATTTTAGATTTTTGTATTAAGGGTATATAGGTAATTGAGCTACCCATAGGTTACCCCTTATAAGGTCACCCAAGATGGGACTATCATTTTGTATGCCCAAAAAGATTTCAGTATGCCTAAAATCATAGTTCTTGGCTAGATGGCTCCAAAGCCTAATTTAGGCCCAAGAAAAATTATTTTTATATATTCAAGTTTTTTTTTTTTTTTTAACCCTAGACTAGTGGTCCCTAGACTACATCCAAATTCCTTAAATTGGAGTGGATTTTGGCAATTACAGGGTTCGAACCTCTACCTCCGCAGTGGGAGGGAGCATGCCAACCACCGGACCACTTGGTGATTGACTTTTATATATACAAGCTTATTTTTGCCTTTTTGCACCCCTGAAAATCGTTTTTGCACCCATAACAAATTTTTGCACCCCCATCTCATAATTCCTGGCTCTACCCCTAGAAGCATAGTTATTTTAATACATTTTAAACTTTCTACTCAATAAAAAAAAAATGTGCAGCATTTTGTAGTGGAATGTCTGAGCTAACTACGAAATATATGTAATATATAATCAAATTTGAATACAAGTCCGAGCAATCGATTCTGGAGATGAGATTCTTATGCTACTGTTTCATTCCTATTTTGCTTCTCACAAACAACACACAACTGTGATAAATGTGTTTACTATGAATTGGCGAATAACTACCAAAACATAAGTGACATTTTATATTAATTGTTGTTTCTTCTATTTTTAAATTATCATAAATTTTTTCGAAATTTTTATTCCTTTTAGTATCACAGTCCGACTTCTTATTTTAGAGGGGAAGTGTTAATAAGATGCAGGAGTAAATTGAGTTATGTGAGTTGCATTTTAGCAGTAATCTTGGTATCAAATATATTGCTTTTAAATACTTTTGAACAAAATCTCAAAGTACAAAAAGGAAGACGTAAAGACCCGAAATGAAAATACGAAAACAATTAAGCTAACGAAATTGGGAAAAGCAATTTGGTTCAAAACCGGGTCGCAGGCTTCCAGTGGACGACTAATTAAACTATTTGGGCAGTTCCAGCTTGGTTCATGCACAACACATTAATTATGGTGTTCACTAAGACGATCACTGTCCCATCAAATTAGGGAAAATGGTCTTTGATTTTCTACTTTTGTTTCATAAATTTCCTCTGTACATTAATTTAGCTTGTAAATTGTGTTCTACGTCTAGTTTTTGTACCTCAAGGGTGGCGTGGAGATAATTTTGTCTTCTAATATAATCTATTTTTTTTTTTTTTTTGAGAAAATTATGTGTTCCGCTGAAGTTCATATTCCAAAGGAAACTACATGTTCCAAAAGGCTGGTGACATTCCATACATGTTCATAAGTGGAGTTAAAGGTTACAAGCCGCAAGGTATAAGATTAGAATTTACGGAAATGGCGGAAAAGGACGGTTGAAATCTTTCACAGACAATGCTCTGCAAAGTTCACAAATAAATTTTAGCATTATATGACCAATTGTTACGGAACGTGCTAGCATGCCTGGATTATATGCCCAATTGTTATGCCTGATACTGTTTGATAAACTTACTAGTCATGCCATTGAAAGAAAAATTACAAGGGCCTACTTTGGGCATGAAAACTCCCTAAGCAGTTTGCCGATTCATGAAACGTGAAATGGTAAGACAACAGTTCATAATTGGGAGATTCATTCATGAGTGAATAAAGAATTACAGGCACAGGCATCACAATTATTTATACTGAATATCATCTTACACTAAGAGCCTAGCTCCTAACACCAGTATCATTATTAATTGCTAAAGAACTACAGATCATTTTCATCATACCACATGTGCACCATTTTCTATTGTAGAGTAACCACTGTGACCACCTCCGAAAGCTTTAACTTCACTTCGGCTAGTACTTTCATTTCTCCATGCTTTGGTGGGTACGTGGTCGTAGGCAGATGATTAATTAACACCCCGAAAATTGTTAACTGCTGCCTCCATGCTTCGAGGTTTGCTACTAAGCTTGTTACTGAACCCAATGTCCACTGCATCATCCCCAGGATTGGTAATTCCAAGAACAGGTCATGTTGAGGGATTGTTATCCCTTCCACACAGTCCGGCAACAACAGTGAGAGGAAGATGACAGTATGGTTCTAATTATTTTCCTACTTGCCTCATGTAGCTGGTTCTGTTTGAAATTGGATGTTCCGGGCGAAGTTTTCGGAGGAGAGGTTACAACCAGTGGTTAAGAACCCCTTCCAGAAGCCTGTCAATTACATCAAAATGCGTTCAGTCAGGAAACCACCCCTGGTTGCAATTGCAAGACATTCAATGACTAAAGATTTTGGAAGTGAGATTCTAGTATAAGCGCAAAAAGAATAAAGACAAAAGAAACAATCAACTCTGGCATGACCGTAGAAGCATTGGAAACAACCTTTTCTATGCAATACTATGTCTTGTTTACTTGTTTTAGAAGCATTGGCATGACCGTAAAAACCACCCCTGTTTTTGTTCTCTTCTTTTCTTGTTTTTCTCTTTTTGTCTTACAATTTGTAATTCTTTCTTCTCTCTGCAATAATTACCCCCTTTCTCGATCAAAAAAAAAAAAAAAAAAAAAAAAATTGGAAACAATATAATATCATAGTATAGCCTAACCTAAGCTTCAAAAAACAATACTACAATGCGACAAGCAAGCGCACAAAGACGCGAAGAATTTCCATCCTTTACAAGCTTTTCTATTTCCTAGTGCTTGGATGAGGGAGAATTAAAAAAATTTGGTTTTACGCCTACAAAAGAGACCTTGCCATGCTTTCCATGTTTCTCTCTAGCATTGTTCATCATGAGAGATGGAGGGACAACTCATTAACATTGTAGCATTAACCAAGTAGACCTTATAAACCAGACCTCAATCAGAATTACTATCAACCCAGATTAACTTAAGCTAAGGGAATCCTGATTTATTAACTATTGCTTATGTTGCAGTAGATTAGTATCAATTGCTTATTAACTTTTGGCCAAAAAGTTTCCGTATCTAGTCCAAATTTTAAAGAATCGTGTTTAAAAATAATTAAAATTTTCGCATCTAGCCCAATTTCAAATGCAAATATGCAATAAATTGAGTACCAATTGTGTACAGAGAATTTTTTTTGCATTTGATTAAGTTGAACTTGAGTGATAACTTAAACTTCTGCGGAAATAAAGTATAAAACTTTATACCACTTGTAATTATTGATTGATAGATCTAAAACAAAGAAATATAAAACTTACATCAACAGAGAACTGAGGGCAAAGAGTTACTGCTGAACCACCAAAACGAGTCAATTGAATCGGGAGAAACGAGTCACTGATTTTAACATCTGCATCAGCATCACTTCGGAAGAGCGGAAATTACCAGAGAAAGAAGCAAACATGATACAGAAAAGGAGAGTCAAAAATACCAAAAAAGAAGAGATCAAGAAAAATTGAACGCATAGAGAAGTATTCAAACGACTCATGCTTGAGAGGAGATATCATCATACTAATATCATGTTGTTGATGATGATCATGAAATCCGACTCCATGATCTGTGGTGGCGGCGGCGGTGGTTTTGAAATGGGGAGAAAACAAAGGAACAACAGAGAGAAAGTAAGAATGAGAGTGAAAAAATAAAACCCTAATTAAAGGTGTTGTTTAAATAGTAGGGCAAATTCATAGAAGAAACAGTTCCTATTTTGTTACACTTTGTTAACATCGATGTGTGGAGCATTTCTCGCACAAATCGTGTAGATTTTGAACTCAATGGACATATTTCGGCTTCGTTGATAAATTTTGGGGCAACCGATTTCACATTACCATCAATGTCGTGTCATTCATATTTTGTGTTAATAGAAAAAGATTAGGCTATGAAGCAGATTATAGGTGATCATGTGACAGATTTTGGATTCATGATAGTTTATTTACCGATACAATACTTGTAAATCTGTCCCTTTTGACTAAAACTGCTTGGAACATTATTCATAGTCCTGATAAATTATGTGTTACCATACTGAAATGCAAATACTTTAAACACTGTCATCCTATTCATGCTGGTAGAAAGGTAGAATGTTCCTGGGTATGGAGAAGTATTAGTCGGGGACTAGAGGTCATTAAACACAATTCTATCTGGGAAGTCAAAAAAGGTGATGATATTTCTGCTTTTGATGATAATTGGATTCCTGATGCTGTGGAACCTAAGTGTCTAGCGTATCCTAACCCTAATGCTTCTGTTTCTGCTTTTATTGATAAGGAAAGTAATACTTGGAACAATGACCTTGTTAACATGTTTTTCACTCCACAGAATGCTAGTAGAATCCTTAGCATTAGGATCCCATGTTCAGGTGATGATAGACTTATTTGGCCTTACACAAAGAATGGAAAGTTTACTGTCAAATCGGCTTATAAACTGATTTCCGGCCAATATGCGTATATCAACAACCCTCAGAGTAGTAACCCTGTTTATAAAAATCTGTGGAACCTTTCAATTCTCCCAAAAGTTCAGATCTTTGTTTGGAAATGTTATGAGTATATCCTTCCCTAAATCGTACTTTGCTCGATACTCTAATGAGCATGATACTTCTTGTAGTATGTGTAACTCGTATATCCGAATCTCCGAACATATCATTCTCCATTGTGCTTTTCAAAGAATGTTTGGGCTCTCACCCCATATGCCGATACTATTGAACAGGATTATGTTTCCAATATTAACATTCATGAATGGGTTCACAAATGGCTATCTGATGATAATCTTAGGAAGTCTGCGGGTGCAATATTTTCAATTGCTTGGAGTATATGGAAAGAAAGATGCTCAAGTACTTTCCAGGGGAAAACTCTCAACCATTTCTCTACAGCTAGACTTGCTCTTAAGTTAGTTAATGACACAGAAAAGTTTTTGAGTCATACTAGTCCTCAGATTATACATAGGACTGAACTTTTAGAAGAAAAACATCACCAAGTATCACGGTTCTCTACCAGATCTGTCATATTATCTACGTTGATGTTTGCTTTTGATAAGAATTCTAATCTTTCTCGGTATTGGTCTGGTTTGGAATGATATTGCGGTGTGCATTTCCTGGTTGCAAACTGCAAAGGTGGTATGTAAGGAATGCGAGAGGAGGCAGAGAGCCCGGCATTGCTTGAAGCGGTGAAGTGGGCTAAAGCTAAAGGTTTAGAGAAAGTCTGTTTTGTCGGTGATGCGAAGTCCAGCATTGACTCTATCAATTCTAATAGTAACCAATTGTATTGGTATAATAATTCCGCCTTACAAGACTGAAAACAATTTCATCTAGTTTTAATTTTTTCAAGTTCGAATTCTGCGTAGGAATCATTTAAAGCTGGCTGATAAAGCAGCTAAATTTAGTAGAAGGTCTAGAACCTCGGGTGAATGGCTGGGTCACTGCCCGGCTTTCCTTAATTCTGAGATGTTATTCCTTTATTTCTAATACAAGCAATTTTTCTAGCAAAAAAAAAAAGATTCTGTCTAGCCACGGAAGGCAAGTGCTTACAATCACTTAGCTTGAAGAAGAAGAACAAGAAAATACAAATGGATCTTGGATTAAAGATGGGTTTTATATGGGAATGTGGTGGTGGAGACTGACTCAAAAACCGGAATCAGCATTATGGTATCTCCTCTCAAAAACCCAACTTCACCATGCAAACGTGATTATAACATGATACCGTCTATTAATTGACTCTCTTTACGTGATTCCGGATTTTTTTAATCAACTTTCCTTGTTTTGATCAATTTCGATTGTTGGCATGTTGATATGTTTTCTTTTGGAATCATATTATGGGAAATTATGACGGGTGAAATTCCAGTCCTGGTATTCCTCGGAACCTATCTGCTACTGTCCGGCCTGTTCTTTTCTTGTGCATTAAAAGTTTCAGTACATACTTGTGCATTAATAGAAAGAATTCAGGTGGTGTCCTAAGCAATACGCTCAACGGGAAAGTTAGAAGCGTCTCGTGAAGGATTCCCGCTCTATACGGGGTGAATGTCCATTCTCAGCTGGAGGAGTAGCTACATAGCCATACAATGAACCAGATTCCTGCGCTCTTTCCGTCAAATGGAGAACTCCAAGCTCCTCTCCTTCGTAGAGGGCCTTCACAAAATTGCATTGGATCTTTCACCTGTGCCCTTCTCTCTACTCGGCTACTCTTTATCCCCTCCTATATATCCCAGAACATATGAAAACAGTAATGATGTTAGTGCACAAAGGATATCAAATACTAAATGTACAATAAGAATAAGAAAAGTGATTAGACCTTTTATCAAAGAATGTTAGCAACACAAACTCACCAAACTATTGCTTATGTTGCAGTAGATTAGCATCAATTGCTTATCAACTTTTGGCCAAAAAGTTTCCGTATCCAGTCAAAATTTCAAAGAATGTTTAAAAATAATTAAAATTTTCGCATCTAGCCCAAATTTTAAAGAATCGTGTTTAAAAATAATTAAAATTTTCGCATCTAGCCCAAATTCAAATGCAAATATGCAATAAATTGGATACCAATGATGTACAAAGAAATTTTTTTGCATTTGATTAAGTTGAACTTGAGTGATAACTTAAACTTCTGCGGAAATAAGTATACATAGAGTTAACACAAGACTGGCTAATAAATTCAAAAATTCATGTCAATGTGCATCTTACCTAATCATCTACCAAGTTCAAAAAGTTTTATATGGATATGAAAAACTCACCACCATGATCTCGTTTTGTTTTTGAGATGAAATCGCAATTAATAATACATTTGGATACCAAACACCCTGCTAATAATTGAAAGAATTCAAGTAGTATAAAATCTTAATTACTATCAAATCTGTTGATAACAAATAATTAAGCTACTACTAATAATTGATTGATAGATCTAAAACAAATAAATCAGACTTACATTAACAGAGAACTGAGGGCAAAGTTACTGCTGAACCACCAAAACGAGTTAATAAATCGGAGTCAATAAATCTGGTCAACCACTGATTTGAACATCAGCATCACTCCGAAAGAGCGAAAGTCACTAGGAAAAGTGACAACCAAGAAAATGATAAAGAGAAATCAAACATAGAAGAGGAGAGTCGGATGTTAAAGCTACATAAAGAAGAGACCAAGAAAAATTGAATGCAGAGAGTATATGTATACAACTCATTCTTGAGAGGATAGATCATTTTGTTAATTTCCTGTTGTTTATGATGATCATGGACATCAGACTCCATCATCTGTGGTAATGGTGGCGGCCGTGGTTCTGAAAAGGAGGAGAAGACAAAGGAAGAAAAGAGAGAAAGTAAGAATGAGAGTGGAGAAAAGAAAACCCTAGATGTTGTTTAAACAGTAGGGTAAATTGAGTATATTATATTACACTTTTTTGACACTTCTGTAGATTTCGGACATATTTGGTCTTGCATTGTTAAATACTTACTAGATGACTGCTTCAGCAGTGGGGGCCGACGAAGAAACAATCGTGCACACATCATTGCTCGCTGCTAACGTATCTATATATGTACATGAAAAGGCTTAAAGAAAGCTACATTACTGCACTATAAGCAAATTTTTTTTATTTCAAGAAGAAACTACAAGGGCTTATTAAAAAGTTATCTACCGTTTAGAAGAAGATTGGATCACTACACCTTTTTTCAACATTACTAATTGCGGTACTAAATTATGTGGGTATGTACCAAATTCAACATCTTTTCAATATTACTAATAGGGTATCAAATTGTTTGGGGATGTACCAGATTCCAAATAAAATAAGCACGACAATGGTACTCCCTGAGCAATTTGGTACCTCATCGCAATGGTGCAATTCTCGTGATAAATGTAAGGGGGGAAAAATAGCGCATAATCGGCTTCAAAAATTCGGGGCTAAAAAAGGAGGAAGGGGACACACACCTACACGGGCCCCGAGTAGCTGAATTGGTACATTCAGCCCGCATCAAAGGTCCAAGATGTGTGAAACTTATGCCTCCACGTGTCCTTGCAACTACATGCATAGGTAACAGGTGGTTATAAGGGACGTTTTGGTCATTTGTTTTATGAATATATCTCCTTGTACAGTTGCTGCTTCTCCTCCTCTCGAGTGTCGATGTCTTCTGCATTTGTTACACCTTAATTCACTATTCTAAGTTGTACTTTTTTATTTACAGCAAAACTCAAATTGAGCTACTGCTGATGATTCTATGGATAATGGATGGTTGAAATGGATGGGTTTTTCATGTTAACAGGTTGGGTTTTTGCGTGAAGAAGAAGACCTCGTTGTTTTATGTCTGACTCGGTTACTGAGTCATAGCGAGTCAATTCAAATAAAAAGGGATTTAGTTTTGTTTTTTCCCTTAATTTGTGTGTATGTAATTATTGTGTAGGGTGTTTTTAACGGGTCGGAAACCGGTCCCAAATACCGTGTTCGAGGGTTCATCTCTCTCACCCGATTTCCTGCTACTATACGTACTCTGTTTTTATGTTCTTATCCAGATACCAATTTCTCCGATTAACTGAAGTAGAAGATGCAGTTCGTGCAATTTTGCACTCATTATCGCATCTCTGGTTTCGAATGAAGTGTGAATTGTTTTATTGGCTATTTTGTTCCTTCAAATGGATTTGGAAGCCGACGGTTGATTATTTTTTCTTTTAATAAAAATGGAACTGAAATTGATCGATTCTGATTGATTTAATGGCTATTTTGATGATCTTTAAACTGTTGGTTTGCTTGTTTGATCGAATTTGATAGAAATTTGTGATTAATTCGATTGATTACCTCAGATTTAACCTCAATTTTGTGAAATTGTGAGATTTGAAATTTCAATTTTAAAAGCTTGGGACATTTGTTGTGTCTGACAATCTGCATATTTTTGATCCTATAAAAGGCCTCCCTATGGTCGGCCGATTACTTACATGGAAGCAGATTATTTATAGATACTTGACAAATATTCGGATTCATAATAGTTTATTTAGAAGGCTATTATTGGGGCGTCACATTTCATTAGAGGGGCGTCACTTAATAGGACAAAAACGGGTCACCCATAAGTAATATCAAAAACCCCTTATCTCAAATAATGTTGTAATGACCAAACAACCCTTATGTAGTTAATTTTAATTTAATTTAATTATTATATAATTAAATTAAGAAGATGAATTTTGTTATATATTTGTGAATTCTGGGACAAAGTTTTTTGTGGGAAAACAAGTTATCAATTCGAGGTGGGTGAATTTTTGTATGATAGAGAAAACAAGTTTTACATTCCTCATGTTGGAGACTAAGAGATGGATAATATGTTAGATGGTAGAGAGGGTTCAACATAAAGTGATGATGAATCTCAACCAATTGAAGAAATAAACTAGATGACCTGCTACCACGCGTGGGATGGCCAATCAGAAAAAATTGACGTAAAACTAAATTTTGTGTTCACAATTTAGTTCCGCCCATAGGGTGAAAATATTATTTTTCCTACGAGACTGCACGAAGGTATAATTTTTCCAAACACGGCGAAAGTATCATTTTTCCGACATGGTAGGCCATGGTATATTTTTACTTTGCAAATAATTTGGTGGTGATTCAGCACCATATGTTGTGCTTTTCATTTTAAAATTAGTTGTTTTTTATACTTAGTCAATCATTTTATTTTTCTTGACACGTGTTGGCATGTGCCAATGGCACGTGCAGCCATGTTGACCTAGTTGCAAGTCTTGCAAACCTAGGGCGCTATATTTGGCGTGGGCCAAAGGCATAGCGGCTTGGAAATATGTCTTGCGACACGTGTTGTCATGTGCCAATGGCACGTGCGACCATGTTGACCCTAGTTGCAAGACTTGCAAACCTAGGGCGCTATATTTGGCGTGGGCCAAAGGCATAGCGGCTTGGAAATATGTCTTGCGACACGTGTTGGCATGTGCCAATGGCACGTGCAGCCATGTTGACCTAGTTGCAAGTCTTGCAAACCTAGGGCGCTATATTTGGCGTGGGCCAAAGGCATAGCGGCTTGGAAATATGTCTTGCGACGGGTGTTGGCATGTGCCAATGGCACGTGCGACCAGGTTGACCTAGTTGCAAGTCTTGCAAACCAAGGGCGCTATATTTGGCGTGGGCCAAAGGCATAGCGGCTTGGAAATATGTCTTGCGACACGTGTTGGCATGTGCCAATGGCACGTGCAGCCATGTTGACCTAGTTGCAAGTCTTGCAAACCTATGGCGCTATATTTGGCGTGGGCCAAAGGCATAGCGGCTTGGAAATATGTCTTGAGACACGTGTTGGCATGTGCCAATGGCACGTGCGGCCATGTTGACCTAGTTGCAAGTATTGCAAACCTAGGGCGCTATATTTAGCGTGGGCCAAAGGCATAATGCGGCTTGAAAATATGGCTTGCGACACGTGTTGGCATGTGCCAATGGCACGTGCGACCATGTTGACCTAGTTGCAAGTCTTGCAAACCTAGGGGCGCTATATTTGGCGTGGGCCAAAGGCATAGCGGCTTGGAAATATGGCTTGCGACACGTGTTGGCATGTGCCAATGGCACGTGCGGCCATGTTGACCTAGTTGCAAGTCTTGCAAACCTAGGGTGCTATATTTGGCGTGGGCCAAAGGCATAGCGGCTTGAAAATATGGCTTGCGACACGTGTTGGCATGTGCAATGGCACGTGCAGCCATGTTGATCTAGTTGCAAGTCTTGCAAACCTAGGGCGCTATATTTGGCGTGGGCCAAAGGCATAGCGGCTTGGAAATACGGCTTGCGACACGTGTTGGCATGTGCCAATGACACGTGCGGCCATGTTGACCTAGTTGCAAGTCTTGCAAGCCTAGGGCGCTACATTTGGCGTGGGCCAAGGCATAGCGGCTTGGAAATTTGGCATTGTTGCCATGGTGCGCGAGGTGCGGCTTGGTTTTGGCATTCTTGCCATGGTGCGCGGGGTGCGGCTTGGTTTTGGCATTGTTGCCTTGGTGCGCAAATATCTGCGGCTTGGTTTGGCATTGTTGCCATGGTGCGCAAAGATGCGGCTTGGTTTTGCATTGTTGCCATGGTGCGCGAGTGTGCGGCTTGGTTTTGGAATTAGGGTTACGTGTTTGAAAACCTAATGCCCAGGTATTTTGAAAAAAATACCCTATTAATTATTTACACCTGAGTTAAATGCTCTTAGTTAATGTGTTGCGGGTAACACTAGGTCATGGGGTTTTACGATTTTACCCCTTGTCTAAAAACCACCATCAACAGCAGCATTATGGTATCTCCTCTCAGAAACCCGGCTTCACCACACCAACGTGGCCATGTTTATTCACCATGCATCATTCTTTTCCAAAAGTCACAAAAGAACAATGAAATCGTTGATGGACCACTCAGGTACGTAGCGTACTCTTCTATTGTCAAATGTATATATGGTTTTTACGAGTCACTACCCCAATTTCTTGATCGTTTTGACTCGGAACCATGAAGAAAGTCCCACATGAATTACCAGATTCATATTTTGACTCGGCGGAGTCACTTCAAGTCACAAGTACCGATGGGACAAATGAATTTAGAATTGCTGTTTCGTCAATTGCGAGAATTGCCATCATCTTATTTATACAACTTTGTTAATTAATGGATATTCCAAGGACCTTCCACTGTTATTTATACTGAATATCATGTTACATTAACAGCCTCGTAACACCACTACCATTACTGCTAAAGAACCATTCACCACTGCGGCCACCTCCAAAAGTTTTAACTTCACTTCGGCTAGTACTAGGCATGTCCATTTTCTTTTCTCCACGCTTTAGAGGTTTGCCACTAAGCTTGTTACTGAACCCAATGTCCACTGCATCATCCCCAGGATTGCGACAGTCCGGTTCTAATTATACACAAGTGAACTGAACAGACAACATCATACACAGTATAAATAGTTGTTTTTATGCTTACAAAAGAGACCCTTGCCATGTTTCTCTCTAGCCTTGTTCATCATGAGATAGAGAGACAACTCAGTAGCTACACACACAGGAGAGCTCATCACTACTTCAACTTAATAATGTAGCACTAGTTAAACTTAATGTGGCTAAGAGAATCCGGATTTAGTTGCTATACCATAAAAAGACAATAGTGTTTATACCCATCTAACAAAATACCATTATTGCATAATAACCATTAAAACAGCAGAACATTGTCATTATGCATGAAGTAAAAATTTAGTATTGTTACCGTAACACCTCGTAGTGCTAGAATTCAGCTAAACGGGAATGTTAGAAGCGTCTTGTTGAGGATTACTTCACAGCTCTAGGCGGGGGAATGTCCATTCTCAGCTGGAGGAGTAGCTCGATAACCAAAATAATCAACCAGATTGGCTGTGGTCTCTCCGTCGAATAGATAATTTAAAGCTCCTCTCCTACGATGAGGTCATTCACAAATTGCATAGGATCTTTCACTTGTGCCCTTTTCACTACTTGGCTACTCTTTATCACCTTCTATAAATGCAAAAATGCAATGAATTTTTACTGTGATTAGTGGATTGAGAATCAAATATGTACAAATAAAAAAAAAAAAAAATGCAATGATTAAGTTGAACTTCAGTCTACATAGATAACACAGGACTGGCTAATAAATCCATGGATAGACAAAAGCCTGGCAAAATCAGCTTCAAAAGCCTTTACCATACTCTCTCAGAGCAGGCTGTGTGCCGTAATCCCTGTAAGAATTCAGGTTGTACAAAATCTAATTCAGTTGATAATTATTGATTGATAGATCTTAGACAATGAAATCAGACTTACATCGATGGATCAATTGAATCGGAGTCAATAAATCTGGTAAACCGCTGATTTGAACATCTGCATCAGCATCACTTCGAAAGGGCGGAAACTACCAAAAAAGGAAGCAAACAGAACGATGATAGAGAGAAATGAAAGATCAAAGAGGATAAAGAAAAGGAGAGTCGGAAATCAAAGACGGTAGAAGAAGAGATCAACAAAAATTGAATGCACAGAGCATCTGCAGACGATTCATGCCTGAGAGGATAGATCATTTTGCTAATAATATCTTGTTGTTTACGATGATCATGGACATCGGACTCCATCATCTGCGGTGCTGGCGGCGGCGGCGGCTTTGGAAGTGAGGAGAAAACAAAGGAAGAGAAAGTAAGAATGAGAGTGAAAAAGAGAAAACCCTATTACGGATGCTGCTTAAATAGTATAGGGCAAATTGACAGCACAAGTAGTATATTTTACTATTACACTTCGTTGACACCGTTGCTGTTTACAAACGTGGAGCATTTCTCCCACATTATGAACAATGTTGTATCGTTCATATTTTATATTAAAAGAAAAAGAATGGTCATGATTGTTATAAACGTATAATTATGTTAAGAATATCTAGGTTGAATCTCGTTTATTACCGTTGCTGTCCACTGTCTATGATTCAAAATTTGACTTCTACTGTTGAACAAGGAAAGTCAGTTTCCTAAACTCTTGCACATGTTTATGTTAGCTGTGGTGTGTACATCTGGTGTGGATTCACTATGTTATGTGTATGAACATGACATTTAGTTAGAGGCTAAATGTCTTGAATGTAAGTACAATGTTTTTAGAGTTAAGCTTGGGTTTTCTTTTAGAATGTTAATCAGAATGCCTACCTTAAGTTCTTTCCAAAGCATTTCCATGCAGCTTTGAAAGTGTCTTGTGTGTGTGTGTCGGCATTGCAATTTTTTATATGTCAGACCTGTATTTGAGTCATTTCTGTGTCCTATATATGCAGGGGTATAATATTGGAATTCGACTAATTGACGAGTTTCTTGCAAAATCCAACGTTTCTAGCTGTGCTGACTTCAAGGAATCTGCTGATGTAATTGCAAAGGTCTGTTCAATCTATTACTTTCAGGCATCAGACAACTATAGATTGGATGAACATTAGGCAAACTATGAGTATTATGTAACAGTTTTTGTTGAAGTCTTGCTCTAGGGTGTTTTATATCTATATGATGCCAGTCATTTTAGCATAATTACAACCTAGATATTTCTCCCACAAGTAATTTCAGCATTATATGCCCATAGAGTCCGACAGCAGCAGTGTGATGGTTCTAATTATTTTCCCACTTGAAATTGGACGCGCAGATCTCAGTGGAGAAGTTACAAAACCACTCCAGAAGCCTATCAATTACACCAAATTGCATTCAGTCAGGAAATCAGTCCTGGTTGCAATTGTAATACATTCAATGACTAAAGATTTTGGAACTCAGTGCCTACTATACGCGTAAAAAGAAGAAAGACAATAAACTCTGGCAGGACTGTAGAAGCATCAGAAACAATATAATTCCAAAGCTCACATGAGCAGTTTCTTTAGTGGAACAACAGTCCCAGGAACTCCATCTACAGTGGTTGGGGCTGCAATTTCATTGAATAGATACACCATAAATTTGACATCTCAAGAACGCAGAAAAGATGATATCATATACAAAGATTATTTTAGAGACTGTATGGTTGCATGAATTTAAAGCATACATACTAATGTCAACAATACAAAAACTTTAGCACACCTTACCTAAAATCTCTAATCTCTGGTGTTACTGTTTCAGTATTTCCACCTTGATATTACTTTAGCTTAAACTTAATAATGGTGGTACAAAGCACCCATATGAAGAGATCACAAGCACAAGAAACAAGTAATAGTCATACAAAGAAATCAAAAGAGAAGGAGAGCGGCGCTGCTTCTAGATATTTGCTCGCTTGATAGAGAAGTATACCAGTCTCATAATGTGTATCAATAACTACTTGAGAAATTACTCCATGCAACCTTCAATTATCTACTTAACTACTTTCAACTATAATATTACTCGTATGAATTGCATTCATAAAAACTGCCACTAAGATAAATTATTGGGTAATTGATTCCCAAGAGGTTGAACTAGCAAAAACCACTAAATCTTTCGGTTATGAGAAATATCCAACTATCCCATAATAATACTGTTAGGTTTTAGTGCTGTTGACAACAGAGAATTTTTTTGTAGACCTACCATTTTCGTTTTCAACTGTTACTGTTCCAGTTGCAGCAGCTATAGAAGTTGACTTGTCTGAAAGATGCTGGTTGTCTCGCGCTTGGCACTAGGATGTAATTTGGTTTCTCCTTGCCACTGTATTCTTTCTCGGAGGGTCCCCCAAACATACTGTGAATCAAAAAAGGAAAATGGGTATGAACTGACGTCTAATAGCAGTAATAGGAACAGAAACACAAGAGATATCTGAAGATCAGAAATGACAAGAATTTAATAACAGGAAAACACAACGAAGCCTCAGCTAGTACTAGTAGCATGGTAAGTCTAATCATCACAGTTCCTTTCCTGCTACTTATCCCTCCCTTTAGTTCATCAGTTCATCACATACGGACAACACATTCCATATGCGTCTACATTGCTTGGGGCAAGGAGACAAGTTGTAGCCTCAGCGGTGCCATGTACTAGTACATACCCTCAGTAAATATTATGTACAAGTGTAACTAACAATTATCATATGTTTTAATGACGATATCTAGTTGACACTTAGCCGGACATTATAGTTTAAAGTGGTGTTCTTTTTCCGCGGCGAGGCATCCCAGGTAAGAAACTACCAAGCTGTGACGTTCCCTGGACAACATCAATCATAACTAACCTATACTCCTCCGTTCCATTTTACTTGCTTTTTTAGGGTTTCTTTTGTGTTCCAAATTAGATGATAGTTTTAGTTTTTTTTCCCAATTTTCACTAATCTACCATTGCTTTGGAATCACAACTTGAGAATTAATTCTCATGGTAATCAACACAAAAACAATTACTCTAACTTTTAAATATACCCCATGGAGGATATATACTCAATCTTGTACATCCCAAGTACATTATTATGGGATTGATAACTTTTCCTATATTCTAGAAACACAAAACTAGGTTATTTAACTTTTAAGTAGGAATTAATATGGGTATTATTGGAAAGATTTTACTCTCTCTGATATTTCTTAATATCCGTGAAAAACTCTACAACGTCAAGTAAATCGGAACGGAGGGAGTATTTGTTATCACTGTAGATATTAGTTAACCATGCATGAAAAACACTTCCGGTTTATAAGAACATGGAGATCCAATAAAGTTCCATGTTTCTCGCTAGCATTGTTCATCATGAGAGAGAGAGAGACAACTCAATTAACCAAGTAGACCTTAAACCAGACCTCAATCAGGATTACTACCAACCCAGATTAACTTAAGCTAAGGGAATCCTGATTTGTTGCTAAATCATAGAAAGCCAACAGTGTTTATACTCATGTAACAAAATAGCACTATTGCGTAAGAACCAATCAGAACAACAGATACTTATCATTAATGCAAAAGAACTTCTACATTATGCATGAAAAAAAAAAAAAGTTTAGTATTCTTACTGTAACGCGTTAAAGTGCTAAAATTGAGCTAAACGGGAAAGCTAGGAGCGAAGGATTCGCCGCTCTATATGGGGTGAATCTCCATTCTCAGATGGAGGAGTAGCTACATAGCCATACAATGATCCAGATTGCTGCGATCTCTCCGTCAAATGGAGAACTCCAAGCTCCTCTCCTTCGTAGAGGTCCTTCAAAAATCGCATAGGATCTTTCACCTGTGCCCTTCGCTCTACTTGGCTACTCTTTATCCCCTCCTATATATCCCATAACATATGAAAACAGTAATGATGTTAGTGCACAAAAGATATCAACTACTAAATGGACAATCTGAATGAATTTTTGGTCGAAAGTTTCAGAATCTAGTCCAACTTCTAACGAATTGCGTTTCAAAAATAATTACAGTTTTCATATCTATTTCAATTTCAATTTCAAATGCAACATGCAATAATTTATTTTTACTGTGATTAATGGATTGAAAACCAATTATGTACAAAAAAAAAATGCACCGATAAGTCGAACTTGAGTCTTAACTAAGACTTGTGTGGAAATGAGTATACATAGAGTTAACACAACAAGACTGGCTAATAAATTAAAAGGATAGACAAAATCCAGGCAAAATCAGCTTCAAAAGCCTTTACTTTGGCAAGTTTGAGACGGACAAGTTTCAGTGGTTTTTCAGCATTTGGGATGGTTAAATATGACCAAAAGAAGATTATGTAAAACCGTGGTAGTGTAACAGCATCATACCCATCATGGTCTAAGGCTGTTGAAGAGTGTTTATTAAAAGACCATACAGAATGAGTGCTTAAACACACGCTAATGAAGTGTGTTTAAGCCTCGAAGGCATACATGGGTGTTTTTAACGTCATTCACTCTCTACATTTTAACATGTATTATAGCGATCAAATGTCACAAAATCTACCTCCAATTGTTGATTGACTGCATAAATTTTCATCCTAAGAAAAATTACCAACTCAAAACTCATGTCAGTATCTACCATCTACCAAATTCAAAAGGCTTTATGTATATGATATGAAACTCACCACTATGTTCTTTCCTGCAGCAACTGGTGCCGCCATAGAAGGTCGAAACCCTGTAAGAATTCAAGTAGTACAAAATCTTAATTACTATCAAATCTGTTGATAAAAACAATTAAGCTGTTTATTGAGTGATAGATCTAAAACAAAGAAATATAAAACTTACATCAACAGAGAACTGAGTTACTGCTGAACCACCAAAACGAGTCAATAAATCAATTGAATCGGAGTCAATAAATCTGGTAAACCACTGAGTTTAACATCTGCATCAGCATCACTTCGAAAGCGAGAAAGGTAATTGAGAAAGAAGCAAACAGGACTATGATAGAGAGAAATGAAACATCAAAGAGGATACAGCAAAGGAGAGTCGGAAATCAATCGCAAAAAAAGAAGAGACCAACAAAAACTGAATGCAGAGATCAATACTTCAAACGACTCGTGCCTGAGAGGAGATATCATCATACTAATATCTTGTTGTTGATGATGATCATGGACATCTCACTCCATCATCTGTGATGGTGGCGGCGGCAGTTTTGAAAGGGGGAGAAAACAAAGGAGAGAAACTAAGAATGAGAGTGAAAAAGAGAAAACCCTATTAAAGATGTTGTTTAAATAGTAGGGCAAATTGATAAAGAACTACATTTTATTACACTTGGTTGACATCGTTACTGTTCAACTTGTGTGGTCAAGATGCAGATTATAGGTCACTTGACAAATTTAGGATTCATAATGGTTTATTTATTGCTAATGCTAACACTTACATGATCATGAATTTTTTTTAGAGTATGAAGTAGATTTAAAGGTGTATCGGGAAATTTTTAGCGCGCTTGGATATCGGAAGCATTTAAAATTCAAAAGGTTATATAAATAAGATAAACCACAGTGCACCAAAAGTTCACTGGTGACTATGGTTAGGACACTGCTGGACAATCAGATGACCCGGAAACCTCTGTCTATAACTAATGGTGCACAGGAACCGAGCCGGACCGACGGACCGTCCCGGAACCGGTGGAACCGTACCTGATTTTGGACCGAACCGAGGAAGGGGGTACCGCTACCGGTCCAAAAACTAGGAACCAGGGCTAAGCAGGTACAGGTACACGGTCCTGCCCTAGTCCCGTGCCATCCCGGACCGAAAGTACCGAATAATTCTAAGTTCTAACCATAGGATTTAGGGGTATATTTGAAAGCCATGAATTTTATCGATGATGACCAAGAACATCGTTTTCCTTTTCTGTTTCTTTTTATTGGTATGCTTGATTTTCCTGTTAGCTACTTTTTCCAGCGGTAAGTCTACTTTCTACACACAATTAACAAAACCAGATTATGTTATTCATACATCTAATCCATATATGTTATATCGAGCTAATTAATTGAATATCTTCATGGCTCTTTCAGATACGTCATTAGATGCAGAGAGAGATTATGCCGAGCAATACCAAGTTGTTACACGACGAGCCCTATCATTGCCAGCACACGTCCCCCAAGTACAATCTTAGAAACGAGCTTGCTGGCTTCATTTGAGGTGCGCCATGTAGTGTTCCACTTTCAAGCTTCCCGGATCCCGATCATACCGCATTTGATATTTGCGGATTGTACTGTCTATTTGTAAGCAATTTAGCGTCTGTTCTTCGTCCACTCTAACATAAGGAGCCAGTGGTATTTGTGACGACACTTACCTTGTGTAGCATTTTGTAGTGGAATGTCTGAGCTAACTACGAAATATATGTAATATATAATCAAATTTGAATACAAGTCCTAGCAATCGATTCTGGAGGTGAGATTCTTATGCTACTGCTTCATGCCTATTTTGTATCTCACAAACAACACACAACTGTGATAAATGTTTTTACTATGAATTGGCGAATAACTTCCAAAACATAAGTGATATTTTATATTAATTGTTGCTTCTTCTATTTTTAAATTATCATAAATTTTTTCCGAATTTTTTATTCGTTTTAGTATCATGGTCCAACTTCTTGTTTTAGAGGGGAAGTGTTAATAAGATGCGGGAGTAAATTGAGTTTTTTTTTTTTTTGATGTAAAAAGAAATTATATTAATCAAGCAATAAATAACATCAGATTTACAATATCTTTTTTCTCAAAAATATTGGACATCACACTAGATTGTGATATCTGTTGCTGAATTTGTATAGATATGTGGTTAAGATTCTTTGTCCGAGCTTCTTTTGCTATCCTATCAAATTAAATCTTCAAGATATATTTCACCTTTGCTTGAGGCGATCCCTTGCAGGATCTTTTGGGTTTTCACTATTGTGTTCTCCGCTCTCCAATCTGGGATCTTGTCTTTCTCTCCAATTGTTTCCACTAACATCTTGCAATCTGTGACTAAAGTGACACTAGATAGAATATTTTCACTAAGCCAATATGAAGCTTTTAATAAGGCTTTTGACTCTGCATGGAAAGCTGATGTAGCCGTATCTGCTCCCGCTGCGATGTGCAAAAAAGTTTCGGTGTCCGCCGAGAATAGGATAAAGGCATATCCCATTGTTGAATTTTCCTTTTTTTTTTTAGGCCAATCTATGAATATTATCCAGTCTGAATCTAAAGTTGACCATTTATCCTTGTATTCCAAAGTTGGTATACTTTTTTTGGTCTTCTTGATATTCTCTTGTAGGAAATTGTTAATTTGCTCAATAAGCGAATTTGGGTTTGGGTTTATTTTGTTAAATACTACTGAGCATCGATATTTCCAGATGAACCAGGATATTGTTGCAATCTTCCTAATAGTTAGCGAAATCCAATCAGATATCCGGTTTTTAATCAATCCATCATAGAGACCGTATTAATTCTGGTATTAATGCATCTAAAGATAAACCAAACCAAATTGCTCTAGCAAACAGACGGATCTTATCGGTGTTGTTGTTTACGCGATTGAGTATTACACATTAGGCAATAAAGTGATAAATTCCTTATTATGAGCTCCTAATCTATCATTAGTGGGAAGTGCTTTCTGCGCTAGTTTCAAATGAATAACTTGATCCTGAATTACATTGATTTTCCATATTTTTTTCCAAGGAAATTGCAAATAGTTGGTGTTTTCGATCTTGGTTTATGAGGAAATTGTAAATATTTTTCAGCTGAAAACTTTAAATTCATTGATGTTGCCATCTAATTTTATCTTGCTCTTGTATGTTTGGCGATATGGCAAGGATTTTCTCTTTTATATAAAGGGAGAAAAAAGTATCCAGTTTCTCTAGATCCCAATCTTCCTGTTGTGTAATTAGTTCACTTACCTTTTGTGGGACTGGATCTAATGAACCCGTTGGTTTTTGAATTTTGTTTTCTGATGGTAACCATTTATCTTCCCAAATCTTTACCGAAGCTCCATTTTTAACTTGCCAAACGAAATTTCCTTTGATGAGATTTAGACCTTTTGTATGCTTGTCCATATCCGGAAAGATTTGAAGTCCCTAGAACTTTCTAAGGATGATTGTTTGGGTAGTATTTGGCTTTCAATAATCTTGCCCACAATTGATCGTGCTCTGATATCAGTCTGCTGGCCAGTTTCGTTAGGAGAGATATGTTGAAAAAATGTGGGTTTTTTATCCCTAGCCCTCCTTGAGATATAGGTTTGCATATGTTTACCCAAGCTTTAAAATAACCTCCTCTTTTTTTCTTTTTATCCTTGTTCCACCAGAAGTCTCTTAAAATGTAACTTACCTAAATTGAGTTAGGTAAGTTACATTTTAGCAGTAATGTTGGTATCAAATATATTGCTTTTAAATACTTCTGAATAAAATCTCAAAGTACCAAAAGGAAGACGGAAGAACCGAATATAAAATACGAAAACAATTAAGCTAACGAAATTGGGAAAAGCAATTTGGTTCAAAACCGCGTCGCAGGCTTCCAGCGGAGGACTAAACTATTTGGGCAGTTCCAGCTTGGTTCATGCACAACGCATTATAGTGTTCACTAAGACGATCACTCTCCCATCAAATTAGGCAAAATGGTCTTTGATTTTCTACTTTTGTTTCATAAATTTCCTCTGTACATTAATTTAGCTTGTAAAATTGTGTTCTACGTCTAGTTTTTGTACCTCAAGGGTGGCTTGGAGATAATTCTGTCTTCTAATATAATCCTTTTTTTTTTTTTGAGAAAATTCTGTGTTCTGCTGAAGTTCATTTTCCAAAGGAAACTACATGTTCCAAAAGGCTGGTGACATTCCATACATGTTCATAAGTGGTGTTAAAGGTTACAAGCAAGGTATAAGATTAGAATTTAGGGAAATGGAGGAAAAGGACGCTTGCAATCTTTCACAGATATATGCCCAATTGTTAGGGAACTTGCTAGCATGCCTGGATTATATGCCCAATTGTTATGCCTGATACTGTTTGATAAACTTACCAGTCATGCCATTGAAAGAAAATTACAAGGGCCTACTTTTGGAATGAAAACTCCCTACTAAGCTTGTTACTGAACCCAATGTCCACTGCATCATCCCCAGGATTGGTAATTCCAAGAACAGGTCATGCTGAGTGATTGTTATCACTTCCACAGACTCTGACAAAGATTCATCACCTACATCAAAATGCGTTCAGTTAGGAAATCACCTCCTGGTTGCAATTGTACAACATTCAATGACTAAAGATTTTGGAAGTGAGAGTCTATTATAACCGTAAAAACAGCAAAGACGAAAGAAACAATGAATTCTGGCATGACCGAAGAAGCATCTGAAACAATATCATTTCAAAGCTCACATGAATAATTTCTCGCTCTTTCCCTTTCAAAAGCAAGATTTTCTTCTGGAGGAATAGCTCGATAGCCAAAATAATCAACCAGATTGGCTCTCCATCAAATGGAGAATTTAAAGCTTCTCTACTTCGTAGAGGTCCTTCACAAATTGCATCTGTGCCCTTGTCTCTACTTGGCTACTCTTGATCACCTTCTATATCCCAGAACATATGAAAACAGTAAGGATGTTAGTGATATCCAATTAATACTAAATGGACAATCAGAAAAGTGATCAATTAGGCCTTTTATCAACAACGTTAGCATCACAAACTCACCAAACCATATTACTCAACGTATTAATCAAGAATGCTGCATTGGATTAGCGCCAATTGCTTATTAATTTTTTGGTCAAAAAGTTTCAGTATCTAGTCGCGTTTGAAAATAATTACAGTTTCGTATCTAATTCAAATTCAAATGCAAATATGCAATGAAATTTCACTGTGATTAGTGGGGAAAAAAATGCATTGAACTTGAATCGTAACTAAAACATCTGTGGAAATGAGTAATAAATTCAAAAAATTTATATATGGATGTCAAACTCACCACTACGATCTTTCCTTTGTTTTTGAGATGAAGTCGCATTGCATACCAAACACCCTGCAATTGGTGTTGTACAAAATCTTAGTTATTATCAAATCTGTTGATAAAAAATAATTAAGCTACTAATTATTAATTCATAGATCTAAAAGAAAGAAATCAGACTTACATCAACAGAGAACTGAGGGGAATGTTACTGCTGAACCACCAAAACGAGTCAACAAATCAGTTGAATCGGAGCCAATAAATCTGGTCAACCACTGATTTGAACATCTGCATCAGCATCACTTCGAAAGCAAGGAAGGTACCGGAGAAAGAAGCAAGCAGGACTATGATAGAGAGAAATGAAACATTAAAGAGTATACAGAACAGGAGAGTCGGAAATCAATGACCGAAGAAGAAGAGATCGAAAGAAAATTGAACGCCGAGAACAATATTCAAACGACTCATGCATGAGAGGAGATATCATCATACTAATATCTTGTTGTTGATGATGATCATGGACATCTGACTCCATCATTTGTGGTGGCGGCGGCGGTGGTTTTGAAATGGGGAGAACACAAAGAAAGAGAAAGTAAGAATGAGATTAAATAGTTGTTAGGTCAAATTGATAGAAGAAGTAGTGTCTATATTATTACACTTCGTTAACATCCTCACTGTTCAACTTGTGTAGATTTTAACTTGCACCGATAAATACTTGATACTTACATGGCAACAGAATGTTTAAAATTTTCGGATTACAAGTCAAATTTTGTGTTAAAAGAAAAAAAGTGGTCAAGAAATACTTTTTAGGGTATGCAGATTTAAATTTATATCGGGAGACTTCTATGAATATCAGAAGTAGAAATGTTTTTGCTCTTCTAAAAGCAGTCGTCAGAAGTTAAACTATTTTGCTTCACAAAAAATTTATTTTTCAACTTATAGAAGTCGTTTTAAACAAACTTTCAACTCTGGATATTTGACGAATTTCATGATGATATGACACATTTGACTAAGGTGTAAACCTTGGGTCACAATGCAGTTATTATTGTCTATGTGGTCATTCATGCCAGACGTATCATGAGCAAATTATTGTGTCAAGAGCCAATACTTTTGCCTTTCCCTACGAGTCATTTTTCAGGCAAGAATATCATATTTGAGGATCACTTGGTGATTTCAAGTCATCTTGAGGAAGATTTCCGGCCTTGCCCACGATAACTAAAGTACCACATTCATATTCCATCCCAGCTGCATGCCTATAGTCAAGAACAATGTTAGAAATATCTGTCAGTTGTTCTTATAGAATCAAATTCTTGCTTCCACTAAACTTCATCTTTCGAAAGGGGCTTGCAGATAAAGATAACCCCATTAGTGCAGGTGGAGGTAAACAATCAGAATAAAGTAGTACTTCCTCCTTTGCTAATGAAAGCCACGTTAATGGCCATGGTTCATTGAGGAGTACCTTATGGCCTCGGATTCGTATCGCACTATATGCAAAAGGATGCAAAAGGTTAATAGAGAGACGGACCACACTGCCGACTACGTACGAAGAAGAAAAATGTTTGTCATGAAAGTGTAAACCATACGAGTGCATGGGTCTTCCCATCTGTTTCTATATAAGTGATCAACCTGCCTGTACACTCATTTGTGAAGACAGAAACCAGAAACAAATGGGTCTTGGATTAAAGATGGGTTTTGTATGCGAACGTGGTGGTGGTGGAGACTAGAAACCGGAATCAGCGTTATGGTATCTCCTCTCAAAAACCCAACCATGCGAAAATTGTGATGTTTTATTGGGTAGTTATAACTGCCTCCTCTCAAAACAATTGTAAGTTCACTAATTGATTCATTTTAATTATGTGATTATATCATAAACTTTTTTTTTTTCTGGATTTTTTTAATTAACTTTCCTTCTTTTGATCAACTTGAATTCTTTAGGTTGGAGATTCCTGCTGATGATATGCTCTCTTTCGGGATCGTCTTATGGGAGATTATGACGGGTGAAAGTCCTTATGCAAACCTGCTATTGTCCTTGTTCTTTTCTTGTCCATACTTTGGCTTAATTCAAAAGAATTCTGGAGTAATATTTTGCTTTTTGATACAGCTGGTGTCCTAAATAATACGCTCAGGCCACCAATACCAGGCGACTGTAAACCTGGACTGAGAAGTTAATGGAGGACTGACACAAATGTAAGAGAAGGTGAATGAAGAGGGATTCAAAAATGTAACCAGAAGAATATGAGGCATTATTAATTAATTGACATGGATGGTCTCAAAAATGGGAGTATATACAAGCTTTTTCCAATGAAAGAAAGCTTGTGATGCTCAAAATGGTGTATATGGAGCAAGTTCGAGTACTATATGATCAAGTTCCACAAACTTTCAACTGGTATCATATTTCCTTTGTTTATGAGTGGAAAACTCACCATGGAAATCCTATTTTTGTATTTGATGTAAAACTAGGCCACCCAAAAAAAATAAAAGTATAGTATGTATGAACCCACCTTCAATTGCGGAACCTCTTATTTTGGTATCAGCATTGTAGTTACAGATGTTCCATACTTCCATGTATATCATTCAAGAGGGCCTCCAAAGGGGTTCGCGAACCCGGATTGCGGTTCACTTTTAGTGTGTTGCTACTTCGTATGAAATATTCTTGTATTTGGTTACCCATTGCAGGGGAATGCCGAAGCCATAAACTACTGATTACTTCCTCTAGAGAAAGAGTTGAAAGAAATCAGACGTAGCAGGAGTGGTATAATTTGCATAATCAAGAAAACTTTGCTTGTAAGAAAGTGCTAATTAAACGAGTTGCCACAGCAGTATAGAAAATATATCCCTTGGCGACTGATAAGCTAAACAATAGTCCCACACAAGGAGATTCCAAGGATCTTTCCATATGTCAGATTAGGATTGCAGTACAAATCGCCAACCAGTGATGGTCTGGATGCCCACCTAATAGTCCTACATGGGCTATTAGCCATGTAAATCTGTTATGGGTAGTAGGATGAATTCTTCGCGAATAATTATGGGTTTACTACTAGTATCCGCGTAAGGACACCGAGCGTCCGTGGGTATATTTGAAGAACTATTTCTCGTGTTTGTCCCAAAAATGTATAATGCACAAAGAATGTGCGTGTTTGCATCAGACAAGAGACACTACTGTGTAGCATAAAGAGCTTATTATTTACCATTGATGGGATCTTCCTAATCAAAAGGCGGATGGATGGACTTCACTATGAACATCCCAGAATCAGAGCTTCAACCTGCAATTGAGGCAAATGGAGTATGCATTAGGATACATGATTGCGAAAATAGTTGAGTTTGCCAGCATATTTATAAGACATTAACTAGGCACAAACACAGAGATGGAAGAAGCTATGTAGATAAGAACGAAAACACACAACTTTTCAATGCTTATGGCCTGGACAGTCTATTTGTCTAGTCTAGTTTTAATATTTTACCCTAAATACTAGAAAACATTGATTATATGCCAAGAGGATTTTTCAGAAAACCTTACAGCTACATAGAATTGATTGACAACTAAAGTATATAACACCAACTGTGACTGACTGACCGACTGTTACTAGGTTGGGCCGGTTGAATTCAGGGTATGCCTGTCAAAAATAACAGTTCATATGATACGGTTTTCTTAGGTACTCAAATTTGAAAGTCAAGAAAAACTAATCATTTCACAATGAATTCAACAATTTTCAGACTGCTGAGGGGCTAAAACTGACAGCATAAGGGAAAAACAACCCAGTGCAAACTACAAGAGGAAGGTTCTATTGAAATGGTTAAGTTGACTCTATCTCACATTTTCAGTGTTGATATTTTATGGGCCCAACTAAAAACTAGTTGAAAGCTAATTCTTTAGTACAACAATCTGCTCATTGTGTCCTAAGCTCACATAAAAATGTAACGAAATCTGTGCCATGTAACCTAATCATATAGTGGTTTGAAAATCAATCATCATCAAGTTTTGAAATTTAAATTGGTAGATGATTGGGTTACATACCACGAAATGGGCTAAATTTTGGTGGGAGCATAGTATATACAAGCATAGCACAAAAAGGATTTTATAATTTATATTCTAACTAATTTTCATTAGGATCCCAATAAAGAAAATTAACGTCGAAAATGGGAACTATTGTTAATTTAACCATACCAACGGAATCACCCTCAATAACAATAGCCATTATTTTTCTCAACCACTATGTGTTTTATGATGTTTATCGAGGGAGGGAACACACGATTTTGTTATTTTCTTTTCTTTAATCATGAACTGGAAAGTAAAGATTTCATCTCACAACAAACATAGTCCTCTTCGCAGTCATCCGTACTGTCAATAAAACCAAAAGAGGGCCCATTCCTACGATGTTAAGAAGTACCTGGCAGTCTGGCACAGACCCAGTCAGATTTTCTTGCAACTTCTGTTCTTCAGCAGAAACCAACTTGTCATTGCCATTTCCAAGTTTTTCTAGTAACCTCTGTCTTTTTGCAGCTGGAAAAAGATACTTAGTCTCTTCTATTCTCTCCTTGACCTCCTCAGTCTTACGTTCACTTCCAGGGAGTTCATATATATCAACTGCAATTGATGTCCCTGCAACTGAGGACAACCTTAGAAGCTTCTTTCTTGAATTTTTCCTCTGGACCAAAGGATAGAAGAAATATCAGGTGATCATAACTCTTGTAAACAAAAACACGGTGATCTTTTATTAAGTGATACATAAGAAATAAGGTGTGAAACAACCTTAAAAGAAGCAATCATGCAATAGGAACTGTACAAATACAAGAATTTCCGCTGTTCATTTATAAAGCCAGATACACACTAAGACGATATAGGAATGCCTTGAATGACTCAGAATTCCAGAACAACTAGTAGATTACTCAATCTTACAATCCTGAAACAAATTGCTTAAGTTCTTCTTTTCACCTAAGTAGATAAATAAATAGGCAATGACCCTAGATTACATCATTTGAATGTTCGCAAGCAATATAGGAAGACATTAGTATATAACAAAATAGAACTACAAACAGCTATTTCCTGAGATCAATTAAGTTTATATTAGAGCTGCCTGAATTTTCTACAGAGAGTAAAAGTAATCAAAACTAAGGTTAGAAATTAGTTGGTAGTAAAACTGAGCGGTATGGGGGAGAAAAATGATAATCACTAAAAATGCAATAAGGGCCCGCAAGATAAATCAACAGACAATTTCCCAAACAACGAAAAACGGTCTGCCAGAAACTCATGAAAGAAATAAACCTCACCAGAAGTTGTTCTCAGTCTATTGCAATTCTTCTTCTTCTATATGTGGTGAATGTCCATTCTCAGCTAGAGTAGTAGCTAGATAGCCATACAATAAACCAGATTGATGCGCTCTCTCCGTCAAATGGATAAATTAAAGCTCCGCTCCTTCCTATAGGCCCTTCACAAATTGGATTGGATCTTTCACCTGTGCCCTTTTCTCTACTTGGCTACTCTTTATCACCTCCTGTATATACCAGAACATATGAAAGTAGTAATGATGTTAGCGCACACAAGATATCAAATACTAAATGTACAATCAGAAGTGATCAGACCTTTTATCAATAAATGTTAGCATCACAAACTCACCAAACCATATTTCTCAATGTATTAATCAACTGTGCTGCATTGGATTAACAGCCAATTGCTTATTGATTTTTGGTCAAAAAGTGTCAGTATCTAGTCCAAATTCTAATGAATCGTGTTTGTAAATAATTACAGTTTCATATCTAGTTCAAATTCAAAGCAAACTGTGATCCTCCATATATCAAAGCAGACTGAGATCCTCCATTCGTAAGCTCTCGGAGATAAGATACCAACCTCAAAAAGATGTTAAAATAAGAGAAACATGTAATACTCAGAGATCTCAACCCTGCAAAGTTTCATTTAAAACAACCAGCGCTGTCCAAATCAATCTCTAAGCACCAGCCAGAATAGACTTATCTCCCACAGAGAAAGGAATTGATATAGAGCATAAATATGACCATTTCACCACTCATTTCTAATATTTCTAATATTAAACAGCTATAATGCAGCAGAAGACAATAAAGCTAAAAGGTAGAATTGAGAGGATATTGAAGGACACGAAACCTATAGAATTGTTACCACATACATATTGGTAAGCTTACTGACCACTAGCAGATCAATACAACAAAATCCGAACTTCTTTTTAAGAAGGTGAGGGAGTCTCAAGGAGTCTAAGCAAACTTCAGTACTAGCAGGAACCGGGTGGACATACACTGACAAACATTCTATAATGGCACCTAAATGGCTAAATCTAATATAAAGAAATCACACAGTCATGTCCAAGACATTCACCCATCTGCTTGTAACCAGACAGTAGGAACATTAAGTTTCATCCATAACAGGTAACTTTCTACATGCATGACTTGTATGGCTAAATTAAAGCAGCTTATTCAAAACATTGTTACAGGACTTTAGAATACAAGTAGTCTTAGAGAACTAAGTAATCAGTTAAATGGCAGTCAAAATTAAACCCCACAGACTGCTAACTCAGAATAATATAGCTAAAACGAAAAATTGATCTGACAGACACATAAACAAGAAACATTGAATTGTTAGAACACACCACAAGGACCGATTCTAAAGATACTCACCACATGAATAAGAAACTTCGTCAATTTGGAATCCCAAATAAGTTACTCAGACAACCATAATGGAAATACTAAAACATTTGTGTCCACTGTTTTGTTACCTGGAATTGTTGTTGCAATCTGATCGTACTCTTCTTCGAATCTTTTGTAAATCTTCTAGATCCACATGACTTGGAATTGTTGTTACCAACAGCATTTCCGTCTAGCCAGATTAGGACAGATTTGGATGCAGTGATGGTACAATAACATGTTACCTTTATCTAATAAAATGTTCTCGACTTTAATATCTCCATGGATAACCTTTATCTGAGACTAAGCGTGAAGGTACTTAAGGCCATCAGCAATCTCTTTAATGATATTGAACCGCAATTTCCAATCATCTGCAGCATCCAACATCATTTTAAATGCAGAAAAGGACGCAGAACATATTACCTTTTCCGATTTCGCTCATACCAACAATTATATCAAAATCATCATTACATAAACAACCATTTTGTTTCTTCCTCCTTTTCCTTTTAGTCTTCAGCAACAACCCAAACAACAGCTTCGATTCACTATTAACTTTTCTTCCAACATCTTTCATATTCTGCATGTTTGATTTAAGAAACGGAAGGAAGAAAACCCAATCTGAATCTGATTTTCCCTTTTTTTTTTGTACAGTGACATGAAATCAAACCCTAATTCCACAAATAAATGAGATACTTTCTGAAAACCTAATCAACAGAACAATTACAGAATAGATTTTTCCAATACTACTTACTTGGAAATTAAATTCTTGAAAAATTAAGATGATGGAAAGAAGGAGATCTCTCTCGTCTCGCCTTTGTTGCCGTAAGAGATGTGAAAGAAAGAGAGGAGGAAAAATGCCTCATATTACACGATGGGATAAGTATGTTGTGTAATGGGCCGGCTGTGGAATGATCCATCCGCCTTAATTATATGAAAATTGATGGTCAATGATCAAAGCAGCTTATGACACAATTTGGTTCGGATATTCACCAATATCTGTAGTAGATTTATTATCATTGGATCAGTGCACCCTTATATTAAATTTCTTTGTTTTTTTCGATGACAGGGCGGCACGAAGCGATGAATCATGCTTAAAGATGAGTCGATCCTCCGTTAGGGACGGTTTATAGATCATCAAATTCCCACAAATTTCACGAAAAGTGGGTCCATGTAAATGATCGAGACCTCGCAAAGAACAAATCAGCTCCTTGCCCGTGTTGAGTTCGGAACCCAAAGGCAATCGTTGAGTGAACTCAGATTCTTTGTGTTAGACTAATAACACCCACAAAGAAAGTCACTTACTTCTAGTTGCATTCTCTCCACTCCTCTTCCATTCAGTCGAGTCTCTTCCTTTCCGAACAAGAAAGTAGCTTTCATTCTCCTTCTTTTATGACAGGGCGGCACGAAGTGATGAATAATGCTTAAAGATGAGTCTATCCACCGTTAGGGACGGTTTATAGATCATCAAATTCCCATAAATTTCACGGCAAAGTGGGTCAATGTAAATGATCGAGACCTCGCAAAGAACAACGCTCCTGCCCATATTGAGTTCTAACCCAAAGGCAATCGTTGAGTGAATCAGATCTTTCTTTGTGTTAGACTAAGAACACCCACAAAGAAAGTCACTTACTTAGGGCCAGTATCTTCCACTCCTCTCCCATTCAAATAGTCTCTTCCTTTCCGAACAAGAAAGCAGCTTTTATTCTCCTTCTTTATAAAAGATAGCTCTTCCTACTGCTCCTTCACCTCCTGAGCTCATTCTCCTGGGAACTCCATTAGATCATTTTGGTGATTCTTTGGCAATCTTTTCTTTAATGATCTCGTGAGTAAATTGGTAATGTTATAAAAATGGGTGGTTATTTTTTCTGAGAAATCAAAACCGTTGAATTCTAGATCTTAATGTCACAATCCTCGATAAGTTAAAAGTGGTGGATCAATGTGTATTGAAACAAAATTTCAAGCCAATTTTTCCAACTTGCATTGTTCATAGTGAGATTTAACAGATTTTAGAAATGAAGAACCTTCATTAATAAAAGAATTGATTACATGAGAAGTTAGTTTTTGTAAATTTTCATTACAAAACCAGGTAAGAGAGAGTCCGACTTTGTGCACCCTGGCTTTAACCGGGGTGCACGTTCCTCCTCTCCTTATTCGCAGAATCTCTTCCACTGTTATCTAGTTTTTCAAAATTCATTTTATTTTAAGAAATATTAAATATACATGGGAAATCACAAAAATATAGCTTTCCTTTAATAGCGTCCTTTCTCTTTGTTCTCTGTCTATTCCTCTTCTCTATCTTCACTCTCTCGAGCTTGGTAAAACTACTTCATCTGGAACACCATATTAGAGCTTCTAGTAAGAAACAAACTCAAATTATGTCTGTTAAACAAATTATTGATTTTTCACCCATTACAATCTGTTTGTTTTAGAAGCTTGTACTGAATAGCTTGAACTACGTGATTGATTTTATGGTCGTCAAAATCATTCACAAATTATGGATGGGAATCTTGCGATTTTGTACAAAATGGGTTGGTCATATGTGAGTTGTGATTCCTTCCATTGTGTGGGTAATTGAGTTGTTTGGTATTAGTCTCGTTCCTATAGAGATAGGATTTCATGGAATGCCATGGTTAAGATACGGGACTTGCCAACTTGGAAATTGATGGATGAAATGCCTAAAGAAAATTGTTAGATTATTATTGATTATAAGAAATTGATCGATTGATTACTTTTAAATTCGTAATTTGGGTTTTGATAAATACGCTTGATGTGATGAAAATTTTGGAATAGGTGAAGAGGGAAGAATTTGATTTTAATTCTAAAACCATGAATTTTTGACCAACAAAATCATAAGCTTATCAACATCAATAAACTGTTTCCAGAACTTCCTTCGTTGGTTAGTTGATTTTATTTAAAATGGTCTTTAACATGGCTCAAAACCAAATCTTAATCAGAAGAAAAACAAAGAAAACAGAGGATCCTGTTTATCCCTAGAATTGATAAAAAACAATGTGAAAGATAACCCAGTAATGATCGATACCATAATCTAGTTTTGTTGTTTTCTTTTTGTTTGTATCAATTCTTCACAATTTTTGTTGCTACCAAATTCTATGATCTTTGATTTTAGATGGCAAAAACAGAATGGAAGAAGAAGAAAAGAGGAAATGGAGAGAGAGATAAAAAAAAAAAAAGGAAAAGGACAACACATAGTGTACAACTTTCTGTTTTTCTACTTTTTAGATAAGAAAATCATAAAAGAAAATAAATTTTAAAACAATGGTAACTTCCGTTAAGTCCAACTAATGAGGAGGGGAGGAATGTGCACCCGCGGGTGCACATAGTTGGACTCGGTAAGAGAAACATAAGATATATTTATTACAAAAAGAGTAGTGGTTGGTGGAATGACATCTATTGCTCAACCAGTGTTAACTTGGCACGTGTATCACATGTTGATTGTGATTGCTGTCCTGTATTAGATGCTGATAAAGATTGCCAGCCTGGAATTCCTTGGCAACTTGTAATTATTGTATTAGGTTCCTTTAAGCTTTTTGCTGGGTTTGTATTTGACATATGGCTCTAGGTCTACTGATGATGGGGTGCAAACGCGTGCCCATTTGTAGACTCAAACGGCGTCTTCGCTGGCTTTGAATACCGTCAGTGCCTTGTGTCCTACATAATTAAGGTTTGTGGCGAGGTAAAGACCACTTATTCTTCAACTGTGAACCTTTTATTTTGGTACAAGGAAGGACTCTAGCATTGTAGTTACGTACAGGTGTTCCATACTTATGTGACGGCTTTCTTGGGCCTCCAAAGGGGTTAGCTGAACCCGGCATGGGATTCAACATTACTTGGTCGGCCGTTTTGCGATTCACTTTTTATCTCAACAAATAGTCCCACACAGGACAAGGGGAATCTAAGGATCTTCCATATGTTGAATTAGGATTGCAATACAAATCGCCAACCAGCGGTGGTTTGGACGCCCACCTAATAGTCCTACATGGGCTATCAGCAAAAAACAAAGTCGGAGATTTGTTTCTTGAGCTCGGGCCTCTCCTTCCATTGCTGGTTGGTTTTTTGCAACCTAATCCAGAAACTGGGCCTAGTAATGAACAATCTTGTTCAGAGTAATGTAAAACCAAATGAAACTGGGCCTAGTAATGAACAATCTTGTTCAGAGTAATGTAGAACCAAATAGTTCAAAAGAAAAATCTAAGTTAGAAAGTTGTAAAAATACAAATCATATGAATACTCTCTTTCAATCTTTCAAAAAACAGGAAATAACAGCAAACAAACGCTTAATAACAGCCTCTGATTTCGCCTCCATAGCGAACTGATTCCGCCTCTTCAGATTCCACAAATCCCTCCGAACATCGAGATAAGTTCAAGGCATGAGGAATCTGAATTAGGATGCTCAAAAACAGCAGAGCTAGCAACAGAGATTGAACCACTTCCAATTTTCAATTTTCCACGAGAACGTTTCTTATCCACAGTAGCAGCAGCCTTGGACCAAATCTCATCGTTCTTACTAAAAGAAACTACAATTTTGGTGGGAGTGTAGCATACAATGAGAAAAACAATCGCCACTACTACGTTCTTTATGATGTTTAGATGCACGGTTCCGTTATATTCTACTCTAAACATGAACTGGAACATTTCCATGTAAATCTGTTCTGGGTAGTAGGTAACCCACCCATTGCCAGTTTAGCTCATCGGCAACTGTAAATGTGTAAGTTCATAATATAGATATATTGCAGACACCAAAAGTGACTGACAGGCCTAACAAGCCAATATACCACAAGTCAGAACACTGGCAAGACAACTATATTCCACAATTTTGCTTCTTCAACTGTTTCACAACATAAATTAGAGTTTTTCAGGCAAACAAATGAACGAGTTTCATTTTGTAACCACTGTTTTGCCATCTTAATAGTGGCAAGTAGATACAAAAAACTATTTCTCATGTTTATCTCAGAAATCTTATCATAGTAAGGTATCGATATTTTCATGTGACCCTAGATGCATGCAAACCCAGACAAAAAAAAAATGTGCATATACTCAAGACTCGCACAAAGAATTAACGTGTTTATATCAGACTAGAGATACTACTGTATAGCATAAAGAGCTTAAATAATTGCTCTCTACTTAAGTCTCTGAAAATCAGCGTTTTTAGGATTCTTGAGAATTCCAGGAAGCAAATATGTCGATTAAAGAGATAAAACCATAGACCCTAATACTTGTACAACATAGAAGCACAATAACTTGAAGAAAGGAAACAGAAATTTATGAAAATAAAGCTCAGATTTAGAGTATGAAAAATGATTTCTACTTCAGTGAAAAGTTCTGGTCTTACAGATGCATTATTGTATCCCAATTAACAACGATTTGTAAAACCATTGATGAAAAAGTGAAAATGAACATATATTCCAACAGTATTCAAATATTCAACCATATTAAACATTATTCAAATCTAACAATGTTCAGTTAAGTAAATTTTTACCTCTCAATCTTCACAGGGACTACAAAGCTTACAAGAACTGAGGATCATAGGAACATACGGACTGGATCAACTGGCAGATTTTGGTGCACCTTTAAAATAGAACAAGTTGTGAGAAAACACAGTTATAGCGATACATAAAGAACGTGATAAAGAACACCAATAAAAGATTTACCCTTTCATATGCTTTTCTGGCAAAAGATTGTGTGCGCTCTAGTATGGTTAGGGGTTGTGCTTCCATGCAGCCCTTCCTTTGTTAGATGCAGATTGCAGACTACTAATTAAACATGAAAAATGCAAATTAGAAGAAACTCATGACCATAACAAAACATAACTGACTAAGGGGAAAAAATTAGATACAGATATTATCATTCATTTATATACAACAATGATGCAATTACTAATCCTCAAGAAAGAACTGAGTACTTCTCAAAATATGACTCAGAATTCCAGGACAACTAGTACATTACTCAATCTTACAATCCTGAAACAAATTGCTCGAACTACATGCTAGGATAATGATGTCAAATGGATCCCTTAAGTTCTCTTTTCACCATCCATATACCTAATGTCCATCTTAGTAGATAAATAAATAGGCAGTGACCCTATAGTACATCATTTGAACGTTGGAAAGCATTAAGAAGGCATTACAATCTAATGTTAGTATATAACTAAATAGAACTACAAACAGATATACAGACAGTAACTGTAATGTAATCTATAGTTAGAAATTAGTAAGTAGTTACACTGAGCAGTATTGGGGAGAAAAATTATTATGATATTATCACTAAAAATGCAATAAGGGGCTGGCGAGATAAATCAACAGAGTAATCACAATATCCAAACAACAAAAAACGGTCTGCCAGAAGCTAAGAAATAAACCTTACCAAAAGTTGTTCTCAGTCTCTTGAACTTCTTCTTCTTGGTTTAGAAGCTATCCCTTGATTATTTTCCTTTTTGTTTTTTTAGATGTACTTGCTCTTGAATGAAAGCAACTTGCAAGAATCTTCTTCAATGAAAGCTCATCCTTCACCTCCACCGCAATCCTGAGAAACCAATCCAGGAACCCCTACTATAAAAAGCAACAAAAAACACAAAATCTTCTTCAAAAAATATAAAAAGTAAAACAGGTTTCATTCGATTTAGCAACAAAAAACACACAACTAAAGTATACAAGACCAGTTCAAATTCCATCGAAGATAAGAACCAAAGTAGAAGATACTTTGGGTGTTACACAGAAAACTTGAAGACATAGAAACAAGTGATCAAGTATTTGAGGAAGAACCAGCTTAACTAAGAATCGCTTATTTACTAAAAATTACACATGCACGGAGAAATCACCTGTAAAAGGGTACATCATTATTAAATTGACGATTTTGCTATGCAAATGAATAATAAAAATTAAAAAAAAATAAAAAAAAAAAAAAGAACATAAATCAAAGTATCAAACATTGCAAACAAGAAAACAAAATTGAAAAAAACTGATGTAGACACCAATAGAAGCTATCGGTTGAAAAACAAAATAGACTGCCTAGAAAATTAAAATTTGGTATTCGAGAAGAGTCTTAAAAATGGCTAATTCCTGTGACATAGCTTCTCTACTTCCTTCTTCAACAGCCAGAAATCAAATATACTCAACTAGTGATTTAAGTGGCTGAAAGATTAGACTTTTTAGTATTTGGTGAGAATATCGGAGAAGCAGACATGTCGATTAAAGAGGAAAACCATAGACCCTGATCCGGTACAATATAGAATCACAATAACTTGAGAAAGGAAAAAGCACAACTTATAAAAGAAAATAAAGCACAGATTCATTACTGTATGAAAGATGATTTCTACTTTTCTGGTTAATGGCCATACATTCTAACAGTATTCAAATACTCAACCATATTAGATATTATTCAAATCTATAACAATGTTCAGTTAAGTAAACTTGTACCTCCCAATCTTCACTAGGTCAACCAAGATTACAGAACTGAGGATCACCAGGAACATATGTATTGATCAACTGAGGGTTTTGGCGCACCTTTCGAAATAGAACAAGTTGTGAGTATACCACAGTTACAGTGATACATAAAAAACAAGATAAAGAACACCAATAAAAGATCTAAATTTTACCCTTTCATATGCTTTTCTGGCAAAAGATCGTGTGCAAGTGGTATGGTTAAAGGCTTGTGCTTTTTCATCGGCCCTTCCTTTCTTAGATGCAGATGAAATGCAAATTAGAAGAAACACGTGACTTCAACAAAATATTACTCTTTAAGGTAAAAAATTAGATAGAGAAATCATTATTGATACAACAACGATGCAATCACTAATCATAAACATGCCAAAAAAAAAAATCATATGAAAGAACCAAGTGCTTCTCAAAATATTATCACGAAAATTCTCTTCAAAAACTGCCATTTACACAAACTTCCAGCACGAACCTGGATCATTTCCAGTACAGTTGCCCATCTGCTTGCAACCAGACAGTAGCAACATTAAGTTTCATCTATACCAGGTAACTTTCCACATCAAAGACTTGTATGGCTAGAACCAAAACAGCTTATTCAAAACATTGTTACAGGACTTCAGAATTAATAAACCTCGCTTTATGCCTACAGAAGACCTTTGCCATGCTTTCCATGTTTCTCTCTAGCCTTGTTCATCATGAGATAGAGACAACTCAATAGCTACATATGAGAGCCATTACTACTTAAACTTAATGTGTAGCATTTTAATCTTGATCAAAGCTTAAGCACACAAGTAGACCTTAAACCAGACCTCAATCAGGACTATTACCAACCCAGCTTAACTTAAACTAAGGGAATCCTGATTTGTTGCTATACATAAGAAGCCAATAGTGTCTATACCCATCTAACAAAATATCATTATTGATTATATAAGAAACAATCAGAACAACAGATCATCATCATTAACGCATAAGAACTTCTACATTATGCATGAAAGTTTATTTTTCTTACCGTAACACGTTGAAGTGCTAGAATTGAGCTAAATGGGAACGTCAGAAGCATCTCGTGAAGGGGACGCCATTCTATATGGGGTAAATGTCCATTCTCAGCTGGAGGAGTAGCTACATAGCCAATACAATGAACCAGATTGGTGCTCTCTTAGTCAAATGGAGAACTTAAAGCTCTTTTCCTTCGTAGAGGTCCTTCACAAATTGCATTGATCTTTCACCTGTGCCCTTGTCTCTACCTGGCTACACTTTATCACCACCTATATATCCCAGAACATATGAAAACAGTAATGATGTTAGTGCTATCAAATACTAAATGTACAAAAAGAAATGTGATTAATTAGACCTTTTATCAACATTTGTTAGCATCACAAACTCACCAAACCATATTTCTCAATGTATTAATCAAGAATGCTGCATTGGATTAGCGCCAATTGCTTATTAGTTTTTAATCAAAAGTTTCAGTAACTAGTCCAGATTCTAATGAATCCGTTTGAAACTAATTATTCTGTGATTAGTGGATTGAAAACTCATGTGATTACATTGATTAAGTCTTAACTAAAAACTTCGGTGGAAATGAGATACATAGAGTTAACACAAGACTGGCTAATAAATCCAAGGATAGACAAAGCCACGCAAATCAGCATCAAAAGCCTTTAGACTACTTCTCAAACAGAAAGATTCGGTGGTTTTTCAGCATTTGGGATGGCTGATACTTTAAAAAATGTCATGTCCAATACAGTGCCCATCTGCTTGTAAGCAGACAGTAGCAAGACTATTTCGTAAGTTTGATAGATACCAGGTAATTTTCTACATCAATAACTTGTATGGCTAGACTAAAGCAGCTTATTCAAAACATTGTTACAGGACTTTAGAATACAAGTAATGTTAGAGAACTAAGAAGTCAGTTAAATGGCAGTCGAAATTAAACCCTTACCTTAAACCATTTCATTTCTGGCTCCATCTGAAGCACCAAAGACTGCTAACTTGGAATAATACAACTAAAACAAAGAATCGAACTGAAAGACAATGATAAACTATATTAACAATAGAGCCAGACATATAAACAAGAAACAGTGAATTGTTAGAAAACACCAAAAGGACCGATTCTAAAGATACTCACCTTGCACCAGCAAGGTGGCAAGTATAATCTGAAGTTTGATTCCATTTAAATCTCCCGGCCAATCCAAAGTTGGATATCTTAAGAATCATTTCTTTCATTTCTTTATCTAATAAAATGTTCTCGACTTCAATTTCTTTCATTTATTTATCAAATAAAATGTTCTCAACTTTAATATCTCTGTGGATAACCTTTATCTGAGACTCAGCGTGAAGGTACCATCAGCAATCCCTTTGATAATATTGAACCGCAATTTCCAGGACGCAAACGAAATCATCCAACAGCATTTCCGTCTAGCCAGATTAGGACACATTTTGATGCAGAAATGATCTGAGAACATGTTACCTTTTCCGATTCAGCTCATACCAACAATCATATCAACCACTTTGTTTCTTCCTCCTTTTCTTTTTAGTCTTTAGCAACAACCCAAACAACAACTTCGATTCAGTATCAACTTTTCTTCCAACATCTTTCATATTCTGCATGTTTGATTTAAGAAACGGAAGGAAGAAAAACCCTAATTCCACAAACAAATTATGAGAACTTAATCAACAACCCCAATCTGAATCAGCTTTTCCCTCTTTTGGTACAGTGAAATCAAACCCTAATTCCACAAATAAATGAGAACTTTATTATGAAAACTTAATCAACAGAACAATTACAGATTAGATCTTTCCGATACTACTAAACTTACTTGGAAATTCTCTTCTTGAAGAATTAGGGATTTTCAGGTAGAAGGAGATCTCCTGATTACGATCTCTCTCGCCTTTGTTGCCGCAAGAGATGTGAAAGTAGGAGAAGAGGAGAAATGCCTCTTTTTACACGACGTGGTAAGGATTTTGTGTAATAGGCCGGTTGTGGAAATGATCCACCACCGTGGTTTGTGATTGTACAAGTGGGATGATCGATTGGTCAAACTTTTTGGGCTATGGGGTTGAGAGCCAATACGAAGGTATATTTTGATATTTAGATAAACACAAATCTTATGAAAATTACTATAAAAAGTTTTTCATTTTGGAAGTCAAATCAAGTGTCGTATAGTCTTTCCGGTCATCCTTTCCTATACTGAGAAACTCTATATATATATATAGTAAAAATTGACGTTTAGTTCCAAAGTTATTGGGCTTTAGACTGTCTAGTCCTGCCATCTCAAGCCTAGTACAAGGGGATCCAAATTTACCAAATTTTGTACGGGTCAATCCTTTCATGGACGATTCGTCCAAAACTAATTTTAAGTGGGCAAAAATAATTTCAATAAATGTCATATCACTTCTTCGTAATTGATCGTTTTCATATTTTCATTTTCATTTCATGGAAACAAATATCACCAATGACAAAAAAAAATAAAATCTAAATGCCGTCTCAATGAAATTTCAATCTTGAAACTTTAATCAGGGGTAATTGAACAACATCGGTCGTTTCTTTGAAAAACCTAAATTGTCGTTATCGGTTCCTATTTCTTGAAGATTAACTCAAACTGCAGAAATTTTAGCAAATCAATATGACGATTTCATCATTTTAAGCGATTTGAAAGATGTGAATACATTCTTATCATTTAATTTGAGTTAATCTCCCATCCCACCCCCAATAGAAAACAAGAGAGAAACTCTTTATACGGTCGAAGATTTAGAGAATAATTTTTGTTTTAGTCGATGGAAATTGAGGCTTATATAAGATTTCAATGAGATCTAATGCTTTCGGAGAAGATGTCATTTGTTCAATAGTTTCCGTGGATGTCGCCGCGAGAGTCGTTTCTTATTCACGAGGTATTGACTCCTTTAATTCAAGATGTAAGTAGTAGAATAATAACCTAATTTTTAAATCGAGATCTCACTTTGTTTTGATTTTTGGTTTTGATTTTTGTGCATCTGACTAAAAATATATTATGGTTTTTGTTGATTTTGTATTAATATGTTAAAAAATTGTAATTCATTTGGTGTTGTTTAATTGTGAATGTGTCTCAGAATTAGCTTAGGAATTTATTGATATTTGCTTATAAGAAACCATGAAAAATTTGTGTAGAATATTACTTTTCTCATTTTATTTTTTCTTTTTGAGTTACGAAGTTGATACTCACAAATCACATTTTCTATGTAATTTCTACGAGTAGTTTTAATTATATGCATTGAAATCAGGAATCGGGTAGGAGACTAAAATGATACTAACAATAATGAGAATGAATCATCACTTATCAAATGGAATTCGGTTTGCTTACACATATCCTCGAGGAGATCGACACATTTAAATACATTTCCCTTGACTTCTTCACCCAATAAAATATGGTTGTAGCGCAAGCACTGTGACGTTGATAATCATTCGAGATTTCTATTTCATTTTTACTCTGTCATATTGGTGGACAATTTCGGTAAATTACTCACTGGGACTAATCTTTTCGTGGATTTTTTCATTAAACCATAGTATGGTTTGTATTTGCATCCACATAGGTTCTTCTTGTCTGGGAATACATGTAGCTTGTTGACAATACAAAAAAAACCCTAGGGTTTTTCACGGAAAGAGCTCGGTTTTTTTCTCTCTCCCTTTTCTATTTTCTTTTGCTTTCTTACAACCTTGTGATTTTATGCTCAATGGCGCAGAATCAACTAACTAATCCGCCTTATTATAGGCGAACGACGTGATGATCGGCTAAGGAAAACTAATCGGAATCGTTCAAGATCAAAGTCTAGAACTAGGCGGTCTATGTGTGCCCAAGAACACTAGCTGCAAACCTGTTCTTCACTACCGAGAATAGAAAACAGTTTGAAGATGGAAATCAAGGTGCGTCTGAAGATGGAAACCGCGGTTCCTATGCGTCCATATTAAAGAAGCGAACTCATGTTCTATCAAAGATTGATGCTGATACGCTATCATATCCTCCTATACGTTCAACGACTAATAATGATGTTTTGATAAAAATCCCGCGAAAACTCTGCGGATCAAAGGATCAGTTTGAGTTGAGTCATTAGTCTGACGTTTGGTTTTTTTCAAACCCTAAAGTTTGAAGATGTGCTTATGAAGCTTCGATTCATCAGAAGCTTGTCGGTTCGTGCAATTTATTCCATGGAAGAAGGGATATTTTGTTATTAAGCTAGATAATGAAGATGACCAGAACGTGTTAGCTATGATGGTCCACGAAGATCTGGAAGACGATAAATTCAACAATCCTAAAATTCATCCATGGGCGCCTATGTTCGACACCGAAAAGGGATAAAGTTACTAGAAGGCCGGCTTGTTTGGGTTCGCTTTATCGCTCTTCCAATGGAGTTCGGATGAAAGAAACAATTTTCGCATGGCAAGAGGACTTGGTAAACCGGGTCTCGTTGATCCACGTGCTTTTGCGCCATGAAGGTTATTTTTCCGCTTGTTTGTTGAGACCAGATTTCCCAACCTTTACGTGAAGGATCCTTATTGATGGTGAAGAGAATGATGAAATTTTTTTGCTCAAGATTATGAAGTCTTAAATAAACCGAGTTTCGTGATTGTAACCGTGGGCCATAAGAAACTGGATCACGAACAAAAACTTCATGATTTGAAAGAAAAAGCTGATGGCTGATCCTGAGATCCTAAAGTCTCTTGAAAAGACATGGAGGCTGAATTTTAGGAAGAAAACTAGGATTCCTAAGGGCAACGGAATGGTGGTGGCGGAGATGTGGAGTTACGGCTCAACCTTGAAAACAACCAAACACGGAGAGGATGCTACAGCAAAAAACAACCCTTCAAATCCATAAGGGTTGCTACTGGAAAATATGCCCATTTCACTAAAATAGCGAGATTAAGCAATGGTGAAATGGTCAAGGATGTAAGAATCAAGAGATGCACAAGGATGGTGCATCACAGGCCGGAGCTACACAAATGACGTGACTCAACCCGGGAGAAGCACAATGATGGTATATCCGAGAAGCGTAATGATGATGACCAATCCGTGAGCTGATGATGCAGCTTCACTGTCCTAAGTGTAAACTTGCTGATGATGGTGAGGAGGTTGCTGAGAATGTGAACAAAGAAGGCGATGTTAATCTCGAGGATCAAGAGATGGGAAGCTTTCGAAATATGAAGCCATGAAGGAAAAAGCTAAGCAACTTCTGGAGGTTGATCTTTGAGGGTTGCTGGATTCGAGAAGAGATGGCTAAGACAAGACTTGATAATTTGAGAAAGAAGTCTCTCGAGAAGAAAAATCAAACTCGCCACCACTCGGGTTGATGTCAATGTAAGTGTTGAACTTTGTAGATGTTATGCGTGTTATCTCCTCCGGTTGCAACTATCCCAATGCCTATTGATGATACTGAGGATACTTTAGTGAGGCTACTAAAACTTCAAGAAGATCTACTCCAGTTCAATCATTGGAAAATATTGCGCTTTCTACCGTAGTTTGAAATCGGGGAACGAGGATATTGAAGATTTGATGTTGAAATCAGTGAAGAAGTTCACTTTGGTACCAGGATCCAATTCAATCAACTACTATTTCAAATATTGTCAAAGATGAAGCAAATAATTTGGAGTTAATTTCTTTGAAAGAAAAGGAAGAGCGCGAGAAGAAGGAGGTCAGTAAGAAACCAAAGCCTAAAACTACAAAAAGAAACCCGCCACCGTGGCCGATGTTAGTCAAGTTACTACTCGTGGTGGTAGAGGTTCCGAAAGGGTTCGGAAAGCCACCGAGAAAATCGTGTTATTTAATCGCGTTGTCTTCTCTGAATGCCCAAGGCTTGGCTAAAAGGCTCATGCAGGCCCAGTTGGAGGAGCTATCACCCATAATCTGATATAATTTATCGCGGAGCCCACAAGTTTTCTCGCAACACTCGCGTTTTGTTAGAAGATGAAATTAGTTGACTTCAAGTGAAGATGTTATCACAAATAAACAAGGAGAGAAAGGTAATATATAGGTCTTGTGGAGGAATACTTTCGGCTAAGGGCGAAGATTTTATCTTCTTCAAAGCAAGCTATTACTTTGATTTCTTGAGATTTAATCACTATAGCTCATGCTTCTTATGATCCCGTGGCGCGACATCGATTATGGCGTCAGTTGGGGTTGGGTTTTTATATCTATTCCATGGTTGGTGTTGGGGGATTTTAATTGTGTTTTACATTGGATGAGAAGAAAGGAGGCAAGCCGATAAAGGAGGTTTATATGAATTAATTTCGTAGTTGGATTTAGATAATGGTTTGGTGAAGTCGATTCTCTTGGTAAGTATACTTGGACAAATTGTCGGAGTGGTATTCATAGAATAGTTTCTAAGCATGATATTGCCGAGGATGTTTCAAAACAAATTGGGAGCTCTGGCTGTGCTTTGGAAAGAAAAGGAGAGATGAGAAGAAGGAGGTCAGAGTAGCAGGGCACCTGCTTGCACAAAAATACTAAAGAGCCTGCTATCATCAGACACAAGCATATTAACCACCTGAGGATATAGAGAGTTCTAGTGATATCTGGTGTCTAGAGTTTTAGTGCTGACTGAATTTGTCTCTACCACCTTGGGAATGCCTGTGGTCACTAAACATGGTAAAGGGGCCAGTTGTTGTTTTATCATCACAAGAACCAGACACTAGACATAACCGCAGTGCCTTTCCAGATCTTTATATGTAAAGTAAGTTGTAAGATGAAGTTATTGATTTTCAATATGATGCATACAAACAATGGTGAGAGAGAGTTAATATTTGATCCTTGTGGATAATTCCATTGGCAGGCCTAATGTCTACCATTTGAAACAAAGTATCACTTTGATTTTAGATAGACTTCCATTTTCATTATGCATTCATGCTTCTTATGATCTCATGTAGACATGCCAAATATGACTTGAAGAATTAAAGTCGTTTATTTGTATTCCTTAGTTACAGGTGTTGGGAGATTTTAATTGTGTCTGCTAAGAGAAGAGTAAAACTGAGGAAGTTTATATGAATTAGCTTGTGCTGATTTCATAGTCATTTGGTTCGGTTTGATGCCTGGAAAGAAGATATTTACAAATTGGTCGAGGTAGATCGCAGATCATTCCGCAATATGACGAGCGGGTTCTTCAACGATGCTGCGCGACAACATCAAAATCGATGGCAGCATGCCATAAGGGGTTTGGTTCGACGGTCTTCTTATTTACGAAAGCTTTGACATAACCAAGTCGAGGGTTCCTTCATTGAACTGAAAAAATGTATGAAGTGTGATCCAGCTTTTGAGTTTAGATAGTGTCTGAGATTAGTCGATTGTGTTCTTTTGTTTTATCATCAAAGCACAGTAGTTCTCAAGATGAACAAATCTGTTTTGAGATGTCTTACTTTCGCCTAAAATGCTTCGAGCTAAGCTGAATCGATTGATCTTCTGATCAACTAAGGAATACGTTCTCACAAGTCGCGATGCTAGAAGGTTGTGCCATGGCAAAGTATTTGAATTAGCTACCGGCGTTTAGGCGTAACCGAGGGAGTCTCTGTTGAGAGACGAGATCGCATTCTTATTTTTCATAATAGTATTCAGAGGAGGAGCCACAACACCATCCGAATTGAAGCTTACTAACTCACTTTATTGCGATATAGTAAAAATTATATTTACAGACTATCATTAACATACAAAGTCTGTCATGGGAGAGAGGTTTGTTTGTCCAATTGTTTGAGTATGCGCATGAAAGATTTGTCTGAGGAGAGTGCTTTATGGATGCCATTCCATCTGGAGGGAAGTGAAGGAGGCTGCTTTTGGACTTGGGCGCGACTCGCTCCCGGCCCCCTGGGAATGGCTTGCTGTGTCTTTTTCACAGGGAACTTGTTGGAACATTGGCTTTTCAGATCTTTAGTAATGCCATTGTAAATTGTTGTTACTAAAATTCATAAATGCAGCATTAACCCTGGCGTTTTTATTGTCTATAATCCAAATGGTTGAGTTCCATGTGAATCAAAGAATATTATATTCATCGTCAAGCAATTTTTCTTCAGATCGTCAAGATTTTATGCTTACAAGGTCGGCCATTAATGTTTGGTCTTCAAGAACAAGTCATGCTTATGAAGGGAAAGAAATATCTATTTTAAACAGGCTTTAAGGCTGAGCTAATTGGAAACACAACTGGTTTAATATTGCAAACGCTTAGAATGTTAATTCTGGGCCTTGATGATAGCTCAAGCTTTGATAATGCTGTTGGAATCTGTTTTGAGGCTTTTCGCAAAGAATATGGCTTTTCCTGAGAATCAAAAGTATTTCATTATACTTTGACCTTAGATTTCAATTATGATTAGCCGGTTGCCCTGTTATTTTTTCTTGATCTTAGGGGTTTCATACAAAGTGATCCTCGCCTTTTGATTTTTGTGCCACAGATGTCCTAAGCTCAATCTCTAAAAATAGAGTTGCCAACCAAGCGATGGACTATATGGTGAGTGGTGGTTGTAGCTCCCTACGACTTTCTGGATGATATCTCTGTCTGCAGAGGGTGGCACCTTGTATAGTTGTGGTAAATTAAGAAATATGTTTGGTATTTATTAACAATGCTTCATTAACATTATGAGTTGTTAAAAAGCAAAGTTTTACTACAGAGGGTGATCAAAATTCACTACTTACAAATTGACATAGGGAATGGAAAGGGCTTTATTCCCGATAAATATTTGGGAATCTGGCTGAGTCTGTGTTGTGCGCTATATCTCATGTGCGCCGTAGTAGAGAGAAGATCATGGACAAGCCGGCAGTTGGAAGGGTGTGTTTTTATCTTTTCAAGCTAGATTGGTTTTGATTAAACCAAGAGCCAAGTTATGGTGTTTGAACTATGGCATATCAAGCAGTGGGTCGGTTTAAAGACTGAGGTGCTGGCAGAGAGTATTACGAAATTTTCTATATTCAAGGTGTTGAAAACGTAAGGTCGACGTCTTATTTATCTTTTGTGTAGTTGTTCCAAAACGGAAGGTTTCGCGTCTGCAGAAATTGAATGATGTAACAGTGGCCATGCTCATGAAGCTTTAGTTTCACCAGATCAAACAACTGAAGCGATTTTTGAGGGCGAGTATTCAACCAATGTATCACCCTGCGGATCACAGATTATAAACCCGATCTTTCGCGTCTCAGAACTGATTGTCTACACCAGGCACCATACTGCCTAATTACTGTAATGGTGCTGGCATCTTCGGTATTCTCGATAGCCTGTGTGGTGATTTTCATTTCTGCATGAGGCTTGCACTACTCCAGGTTCTATTGATTAAAGTCGCGATAAGGATATTATTGCTGGCGGTGATTGTCATTCTGAAATAAGAGATTTGATGTTGCGCTGCCATATTGATGTTGGATAGTTTACCTATTATTGCTGGCGTAGCATCATGTGCTCAGATCTTGATATCAAAGAGTTTTTCCATGAAGGGCTGTTTAATTAAAGCTCCTGGTGATCGCAACATTGTGCCTGAAGCGGTTCTTTTTGCAAAGATAAAGTTGTGATCCTACTTGAAAAATTGAAAAGGTTTGGAAGAAGCACAGGCGAGAATCAAGATAAGATCGCCTGCAGCAGGTGTGAGTTTTCGCCGCCAGCAGCCAGAGTTAAAAAGATATGCTTTCTTACACTATACTCCCTACTCTGGGAAGCCTTTAAGCACTATAATTAGTCCATTGAAAGATGTAAGACTTGGCAATATTATTATTAACCATTGAATTGTTTACACAAGTGCTGAACAGCACTGAAATTAAAATAATTTCAAAACTTTCTTCTCTTTAATGACTTGCTCAACCATTCCAAGTTGATCCTCCTTTGCAGCAGATCACTTATCTCTTGAGGCAGGTAATATATAAGTGATGAGCAAAAAATGGTTGCCTCCCATATTTTCTTGGAATGCCTCATGAAGTGCTGCAGAAGTGCACAACATTCACTCATGAGACTTCTCTAACCCTCGGCTGGGATCTCAATATTCTTTGCTTGTCATGTTATTCATCAGTCACAATGATTAGCTCCCCTCATAATTTTCATGAGACCACTTGTTTATCCCACAGTCTGTTCCACACAAGAGATATTGTGGATCTCAACAGAAGATATGTAACATATCACTTAAAGCTGCAATGCAACAGACTTTGGGCTTAGTGGCTGGAATTTTTAATCTGCTAAAGGCAGCATCTCAGAAGCTTGAGTAAAGCCATAGTAAAGGCGAGGGATGGTGAAAGGATCTGTGGCTTGCTGCAAATCTTGGCATGTTATGTAGCCTGCGGAAAATGCGAACAAGGCTTATTTTGATGATATGCAGTTCGCTGGTTTGGCCTCAAAGGGAGAGTTTATCAAAGTTATACGCGGATTACTTTATTAGATTAAAGGGTCATATGTTT
>JAJJWW010016461.1:0-50443 GCA_023531295.1 Papaver armeniacum | reverse complement strand
AACAATATGCAAGTTCATTTCGTAAATGTAACAACCGAATGAAACAAAGCTACGACTTAGTACTATATTATTAACATAAAAAAATAAGGCTCAATAATAAATTAAGGTTTACTTGAAAAAGAAAATAATAACAAAAGAAATACTTAACATTAAAACAGAAGATTTTTATCTAATAGAAATTATGCAAAAACAAGGGAATTTGATACTCAACTCCCATTAACAAAATGAAGTTAGATGTAAAAAACGTACATCTGAAAATACACAGCATTTGCAAAAGAAACTATTATTTCAATGTACAAGACTTTCAAAGATCCATAGTCTGGGAAAATTTTAATAAAACTAACTTCGATTAACACTAAACACCCCGTATAAAGATCCCCAAACAGCCCATGATATATATATATATATACAAGGACGACAACATATACCACATTGTGTCCATAGCTCCTCGTCAGTAACTCTTTTTAGCTTACTACATCAAGCTAGCTGCAAAATCTCGCTGGAAAACAAAACAAAACGGGGTGAGCCCACTACCTAAGAAGCATCTTCGTATGAATTTAAAGGTTCTATTCACAAACACTTGATGGGCTATTTTAGAAACTCACTGAAGACTTGATTTTTGACAAAAATCGAAACTTGAATGAACTAAATCCATTTTTAATCTTCAAAAATCGCTCATAAGCATTCGAATTTATATGCAACTCATTATGCAAATATTAAACAAAGAGTAAATATGAGTTTCAAACCATGCATGTGACTTGTGAACAAAATCAACAAAAAGCATGGACAAGTTCATGAACAAAGTTGGTTACCTTTAGGATTTACTAGCATATGAAGTACCCATTTAACGAATTCACAAATCAAAGAAACCATAAAGAGTAAAGGTCCAAATAACACAAAGTAAAACAAGCGATTCGAGGAAAGAAATACATCAAATTCAGAAATTAGGTTGCACAATTTCAACACTAAATCAATTTGAAAGGAAAAACCCCCTACCTCAACCGCTAATTCCACAAAGAAGAGCACCATTTGCGCCTTGTTCTCAAACTTCAAGTCATTTAACATAAATGAAATTTAGTTTTTCTTCAACTAGTTGGTCAAGAAATTGAAAAGAGAAATTCCTTACCTCTTCACACTATTACAACTCAAGAATCATTATCAAAGAAATCTCAAAGTGATTCACCTTCCAAAGACTCACCGATACAGGGGTTTTAGAGATGAGAGAAATTATTTAGAGAATAGGGACTAAAACAAAGGATCTGAGAAAATTGGAATTTTATTACTTCGCCAAAAAGCCCTTGACATCCTGCTTAATTGCATGAAAAGTTTTCTCCAAGCATCTTGATATGTGTCTCAGTGCATGCAGACTTATCAAGGCATCCAGGTATAGGATTAGAACTAACTGTTAAATTAGACACACCCAATCTAAGGTTTTAGAAAAAGGAATTTGATAAAAGGACTCTACAACTATACTCATGAGCTCTCCGTACTAAAATTCAACACCCGAATATGTTAGGATTGGGGTTAGATAACTAGGGAAATTTTCAGAATGTTACACCATTACCCACTAAAAAAAGTGATTCCGTCTTTAATTCAAAACAAAATTAAGAGTTAGAAAAAAGTAAGGGAACAACATTTACCTTTTTTGTAGCTCATCTTACTCCCAACCTTTTAGAGTTTAAATTCCATTTTGAGCCCTTCCAAACTATAATGTAGCGATATCCATCTCACCATTTTGGTGGAGTTTAAAATAAGTAATTGCTCAATAACCCAATAATGCATTTCAACATTAAAGCAACGGACCAACAATATCAAGTTAAAATATAGCAATTTCTTAGACAAACAAAACGTAAAAGAAGAATTAATAGGATTTGCATCCAAGTTTTGGTATAACACAGTAAGCTTAAGCTTGTAAACTAATTTAGTAAAATTAGATTTCCTAGGCAAGAATAAGTAAAAACCTTTTCATTATTAAATTTTGACTTAATAATGTGAGAAAACCACACTATGAGTGGTTTTCAAAACCATTTCATAATCAACTGATGCCCCACCGATTAAGAACAAAGATGTCAATTCCAACCCTTTCTTTAGGAAAAAAATTAGTGATCAATCAGAAAGATTCAAATAAGAAATAAATGGACCAATAGGATTATAAATATTGGGCTAAGATTCTGTTCATAAAAATTTCAAGTTACAAACATAAAGTATGCTACATTGCATGTTCAAAATGTTACTCAAGTGGTCCTTTTAACAAACAGAAAATAGGCAAGTTTAGAAAACTCAAAATCAATGCTTGATTTGGGATGGCAAAACAAAACTTGGATAGTCGCAAAATATTTTTCAAATCTTCACAATCATCTAACATTTTTGTTTGACGAAGTTCAAAATGTTTAAAACATAAAATGATAGGATGTCAAGAAGATTGCTACGGGAAATCATCCAAAACATGAGTAAAATGAAGGAGATTCATGAATCGCAATTGTTGAACTGCGCTAATAAAAAATCATGGATAATCATTTTCAAATGTTAATGGTGATAAAGAATTGTGCAATCACATGACATCAATATCAAATGCATAAACAACGAAATTAAGAGAGAAAGAACCCCGCCTAAAAGCTTAGTTTTCAATATTCGCCGAAACTTGAACAACGAATTCTTAGAGCAAAATATGATTCCAACTCCCCAAATAATCAGCAGTCTTTTCCTTGCTCTCATCTCGTCTTCTATGCTCTTTTTGGTACTAGATATATTTGTGTCCCAAGTAGTAGATTCGAACTTGCACTTCGAGACATCTTAAATGACAAGCACGCTAACAAGGTTTATATTCTATAGTTAGAAACACTAACTAAACTATGAGTCTAAGACTCACAGTTGTACATATATATATATATATATATCATGGCTTTGGACTAATTACCCAACCCCAAAAACAACGTGAAGCCAATAACAAATTTCTCTCGCAAAAATTTGTGAAGCATTCGATTACTCAAGACATAATGAAAATCCCATAAAAATTAAAACATTTTATCCATATCTTTAAATCAATAAACCACATCTCGAAACCAAGAGTCCAAAACTCACAAATTACATAGACTAATCGCTCGATACCAACTCAGGACTTACAGTGAATTTTTCCTCCTAACGGGTTGGATTTCAACTGGCCCAGCAAGGCTAAACCCCTGTTCCGCCACTGGAAATCCAAAACAATACGCAAGTTCATTTCAGAAATGTAACAACCGAATGAAACAAAGCTACGACTTAGTACTATATTATTTTCATAAAAAAATAAGGCTCAATAATAAATTAAGGTTTACTTGAAAAAGAAAATAATAACAAAAGAAATACTTAACATTAAAACAGAAAGATTTTTATCTAATAGAAATTATGAAAAACAAGGGAATTTGATACTCAACTCCCATTAACAAAATGAAGTTAGCTGTAAAAAATGTACATCTAAAAATGCACAGGCATTTGCAAAAGAAACTATTATTTCAGTGTACAAGACTTTCAGCATCCATAGTTGGGAAAAATTTAATAAAAACTAACTTCAGATTAACACTAAACACCCCAGATAAAGATCCCCAAATAGCCCATGATATATATATATATATATATATATATATATATATATATATACAAGGACGACAACATATACCACATTGTGTCCATAGCTCCACGCCGTAAGCTCTTTTTAGCTTACTACATCAAGGGAAAAAAAACAAAACAAAACGGGTGAGCCCACAGCCCAGTAGTACCTTCGTATGAATTTAAAGGTTCTATTCACAAACACTTGATGGGCTATTTTAGAAACTCAATTGAAGACTTGATTTTTGACAAAAATCAGAAACTTGAATGAACTAAATCCATTTTTAATCTTCAAAAATCGTTCATAAGCATTCGAATTTATATGCAACTCATTATGCAAATATTAAACAAAGAGTAAATATGGAGTTTCAAACCATGCATGTGCCTTGTGAACAAAATCAACAAAAAGCATGGACAAGTTCATGAACAAAGTTGGTTACATTTAGGATTTACTAGCATATGAAGTACCCATTTAACGAATTCACAAATCAAAGAAACCATAAAGAGTAAAGGTCCAAATAACACAAAGTAAACAAGCGATTCGAGGAAAGAAATACATCGATTCAGAAATTAGGTTGCACAATTTCAACACTAAATCAATTTGAAAGGAAAAACCCCCTACCTCAACCGCTAATTCCACAAAGAAGAGCACCCATTTGCGGCCTTGTTCTCAAACTTCAAGTCATTTAACATAAATGAAATTTAGTTTTTCTTCAACTAGTTGGTCAAGAAATTAAAATTCGAAATTGAAAAGAGAAATTCCTTACCTCTTCACACTATTACAACTCAAGAATCATTATCAAAGAAATCTCAAGTGATTCACAAATCTCAAAGACTCACCGATACGGGGTTTTAGAGATGAGAAATTATTTAGAGAATAGGACGGAAACAAAGGACGGGAGAAAAATTGGAATTTTATTACTTCTAAAAAGCCCTTGACATCTGCTTAATTGCATGAAAGTTTTCTCCAAGCATCTTGACACGTGTCTCAAGTGCATGCACTTATTAAGGCAGCCGGGTATAGGATTAGAACTAATCGTTAAATTAGACACACCCAATCTAAGGTTTTAGAAAAAGGAATTTGATAAAAGGACTCTACAACGGCGCTTTATGAGCTCTCCGTGACTAAAAATTCAACACCCGAATATGTTAGGATTGGGGTTAGATAACTATGGAAATTTTCGAAATGTTACACCATTACCCACTAAAAAGGATTCCGTCCTCGAATTCAAAACAAAATTAAGAGTTAGAAAAAGTAAGGGAACAGATTTACCTTTTTGTAGCTCATCTTACTCCCAACCTTTTAGAGTTTAAATTCCATTTTGAGCCCTTCCAAACTATAACGTAGCGATATCCATCTCACCATTTTGGTGGAGTTTAAAATAAGTAATTGCTCAACAACCCAATAATGCATTTCAACATTAAAGCAACGGACCAACAAAATCAAGTTAAAATATAGCAATTCTTAGACAAACAAAACGTAAAAGAAGAATTAATAGGATTTGCATCCAAGTTTTGGTATAACACAAGAGGGTTTAAGCTTGTAAACTAATTTAGTAAAATTAGATTTCCTAGGCAAGAATAAGTAAAAACCTTTTCATTATTAAATTTTGGACTTAATAACAAGAAGCAAACCACACTATGAGTGGTTTTCAAAACCATTTCATAATCAACTGATGCCCCACCGATTAAGAACAAAGATGTCAATTCCAACCCTTTCTTTAGGAAAACAAATTAGTGATCAACTCAGGAAAAGATTCAAATAAGAAATAAATGGACCAATAGACATAAATATTGGGCTAAGATCGGTTCATAAAAATTTCATGTTACAAACATAAAGTATGCTACATTGCATGTTCAAAATGTTACTCAGTGGGTCCTTTTAACAAACAGAAAATAGGCAAGTTTAGAAAACTCAAATCAATGCTTGATTTGGGATGGCAAAACAAAACTTGGATAGCTGCAAAATATTTTTCAAATCTTCACGAAATCATCTGTAACATTTTTGTTTGACGAAGTTCAAAAATGTAAGCGTAAAACATAAAAATGATAGGATGTCAAGCAAGATTTCTGTTACGGGAAATCATCCAAAACATGAGTAAAATGAAGGAGATTCATAGACCGCAATTGTTGAATCCGCAGTTAATAAAAAATCATGGATAATCATTTTCAAATGTTAATGGTGATAAAGAATTGTGCAATCACATGACATCAAAATCAGTATGCATAAACAACGAAATTAAGAGAGAAAGAACCCCGCTCAAAAAGCTTAGTTTTCAATATTCACTAAACTTGAACAACGAGAATTCTTAGAGCAAAATATGATTCCAACTCCCCAAATAATCGAAGTCTTTCCTTGCTCCTCATCTCATTGCTCTTTTTGGTACTAAGATATTTGTGCTCCAAAAAGTAGTAGATTCCGAACTTGCGCTTCGAGACATCTTAAATGACAAGCACGCTAACAAGGTTTATATTCTATTAGAAACACTGATAAACTATGAGTCTAAGACTCACAAATAAGCTTTATATATATATATCATGGTGGACTAATTACCCAACCCCAAAAACAACGTGAAGCCAATAACAAATTTCTCTCGCAAAAAATTTGTGAATCATTCGATTACTCAAGACATAATGAAAATCCCATAAAAATTAAAAAGATTTTATCCATATCTTTAAATCGAATAAACCACATCTCGAAAAACCAAGAATCCAAAACTCAAATCCACATAGATCGGAACTGCAAGATACCAACTCTGGACGGACAGAATTTTTCCTCCCAACGCTTGGATTTCAACCGTCCCGGCCAAGGCTAAACCCCCGTTCCGCCACTCGGAAATCCAAAACAATACGCAAGTTCATGTCGAAATGTAACAACCGAATGAAACAAAGCTACGACTTAGTACTATATTATTTTCATAAAAAAATAAGGCTCAATAATAAATTAAGGTTTACTTGAAAAAGAAAATAATAACAAAAGAAATACTTAACATTAAAACAGAAAGATTTTTATCTAATAGAAATTATGAAAAATAATGGAATTTGATACTCAACTCTCATTAACAAAATGAAGTTAGCTGTAAAAAATGTACATCTAAAAATGCACAGGCATTTGCAAAAGAAACTATTATTTCAGTGTACAAGACTTTCAGCATCCATAGTTGGGAAAAATTTAATAAAAACTAACTTCAGTTAACACTAAACACCCCGTAAAGATCCCCAAAGCGGCCATGATATATATATATATATACAAGGACGACAACTTATACCACATTGTGTCCATAGCTCCACGCCGTAAGCTCTTTTTAGCTTACTACATCAAGCTAGCTGCAAAATTTGTGGGAAAACAAAACAAAACGGGGTGAGCCCACAAACTCAAGAAGTACATTCTCGTATGAATTTAAAGGTTCTATTCACAAACACTTGATGGGCTATTTTAGAAACTCAATTGAAGACTTGATTTTTGACAAAAATCAGAAACTTGAATGAACTAAATCCATTTTTAATCTTCAAAAATCGTTCATAAGCATTCGAATTTATATGCAACTCATTATGCAAATATTAAACAAAGAGTAAATATGGAGTTTCAAACCATGCATGTGCCTTGTGAACAAAATCAACAAAAAGCATGGACAAGTTCATGAACAAAGTTGGTTACATTTAGGATTTACTAGCATATGAAGTACCCATTTAACGAATTCACAAATCAAAGAAACCATAAAGAGTAAAGGTCCAAATAACACAAAGTAAACAAGCGATTCGAGGAAAGAAATACATCAGATTCAGAAATTAGGTTGCACAATTTCAACACTAAATCAATTTGAAAGGAAAAACCCCCTACCTCAACCGCTAATTCCACAGCAAGAGCACCCATTTGCAGTCTTGTTCTCAAACTTCAAGTCATTTAACACAAATGAAATTTAGTTTTTCTTCAACTAGTTGGTCAAGAAATTAAAATTCGAAATTGAAAAGAGAAATTTTTTACCTCTTCACACTATTACAACTCAAGAATCATTATCAAAGAAATCTCAGTGATTCACCTTCCAGCACTCACTGATACAGGGGTTTTAGAGATGAGAGAAATTATTTAGAGAAAAGGGACGGAAACAAAGGACGGGAGAAAAATTGGAATTTTATTACTTCGCCAAAAAGCCCTTGACATCTGTTTAATTGCATGAAAGTTTTTCCAAGCATCTTGACATGTGTCTCAGTGCATGCAGACTTATCAAGGCAGCCAGGTATAGGATTAGAGCTAACTGGTAAATTAGACACACCCAATCTAATGTTTTAGAAAAAGGAATTTGATAAAAGGACTGATCTACAACGGCGCCTATGAGCTCTCCGTACTAAAATTCAACACCCGAATATGTTAGGATTGGGGTTAGATAACTAGGGAAATTTTCAGAATGTTACAATTCCTCTCAGCATAGAATTAGTAATATTGAACTCAATTAGAACACTAACAGTATTAGTATCAATCAGATTACCATCCTCTGGAATAATTTTGATAGGATTACCCAAGATTTTCGTATTTTGATTTTCCACTTCCGTGGTTCGTAAATTCTTGGGGAAGTTTTTTTATGTCGATCCAGAGTTGTTGAGTTTGAAAATCCATTTCTCTTGAAATCATGGACGGATTACATTCTCTCAAAATGATAAGATAACCATCCAAGGACCAAGGACTATCCTCTAATACAGCATTATAATCATTCCAATCAAAGAATCTGAAGATGAACATATTTCTGTCCTGAGCTCTTATTTGAAAGTGCCCATGACCCCAGGCTAAATTAGCTTCCATTTCATCTTTTTTAATACCCATTGAGTGTTCACAGAATACCTTCCCAAGCAAACACCTTTCCCATTTTTTGATTCCCTTACTTAGCTTAATGTGAGGGTACCTAATAACTCTCCTGATATCATCTTGTTCTCCCAGATTTGTTATTTTGATTTTGCTAATTAGGTCCTAAACTTCTCCCTTTGATGAATTTGACATGGTGAAGAAAAAGCTGAATAAGATGATGAAATTGAAGATGAGATGATGCTTACCCCATATTTCCTTTGCCCTATTTATAGAGTTATTACATGATTTTAACTTCGCAACGTGTTTCGGAGATTAGAGAATCTTCTTCACCACTTATCTTGATATTATTTGATTTTTCTGTTAACCAACAATTTCGATGATCACAAAAGAGTTTTATATTCTTTTGAGAACCGATGCTAATGGGGTTTTGTCATTCCCGATTTAATTTTTTTATCTTTGTCTCGATCACCAGAGAACCTTTTCAAATGCATGGCGAGTAGTGATAGACAATACAACCTTTATGAGGGAACCTTTTAGCAGGGAGAAAGACCACAAAACCTAGCAATATCTGCTAGACATTGTAAACAATAAGGATATAAAAGTAAAATAGGATCTTTAAACAACTCTTACAGAAACCGAACCATCAACATTGAGAATTTAATTCGAATAAAAGTAAGCATTAAAGCCTGAGTAAATTAAAGTACAAGACTAGACACTGAAACTAAAATTTAATTGAACTCATGATTTACTTTTAATTTTTTACATAAGAGCCGATTCAAAGATCAATAGAGGACAAACTAAAAAAGACATAACAAATAAATGAAAGGAAGAAGACAAGGAAACACAAGATCAATAAATTAAGCCATGCAAGATAAGATCGGGCACAAAGATCCAAAAAAAATATGGGGAACATCACTTCGGGCAACAAATTCCGAGTCACCGAGTTACCATCACCGACTCGGCTGCTGATTTTGTCTCACTAAAAGGTTATCTACATCTTTAACAAAGGAATATATAAAAAATTATAATTTTAATTGGTTATAGTAATGTAAGAAATATGTATAATTTGATAGTCATGTTTATAATAGTTACATAGGTGTGTTAAAATGATTTTTACTTGTATAAAATTTAGGAATATTTGTGGTGTAGTTTGAGAGATTAAACCATTTTTAAATTTTACTAATTATTATCCATAAAGGTACAATTATAAAATAAAATAAGAAAATACTTAAAAATACTCATCTCTCCTCCTTATCTTAAGAACTGTGCAAACGTGTACTGGATCACCTATTATGGAAAGGAAAGAATATTAACTTGAACTGTGACAGACCAGAAAATTACGCCTAACGCGCCAGGGTGCATGCCATAATTCCCGATGCGCCACTCGATGCTACTAACCGAGCATTGTAACTCATTTTCATGTCAAAAATGCACAACCACTTGCCCTTTGCAAGCATGCCAAGCATGTTGCCTTGGAATTAGCTTTCACACTGTTCTAACTTACCCTTGTTATACGAAGGGTATAAAGCTATAAAGGCTATTGCCAATACGTTGTTACATGCATTACCGACTTTCGGGACTTGCACGGGCATGGTACATGCCTTATAATTGCGCGTAGGGCATTGTAGGCCTAATTCCACCTTCCTTACTTAGCTTAGGCATTGCTGAAAGCATGCACTCGATCTTACTCGTACCAAGGTGCATCAATCAAGCTCATGCCATACTTTCCTTAGGCTTATGCAAGCTCCGCTAACTTGCATACTAATATTGCTTACTTTCTTGGCCATGCCAATGAGTCATTTGTACATGCTTACGTTGAACGCCTTGATAGGAAGTATGAGCATCCAAGAATGGAATGTAACTCGTCTCATCAAGTATGGCCGCAATCATCTCTTGCATGAGAACCCAATATGTCGCAATTATATCGCAATTAGATGATATGAGCTACAACACACTGGACCGTCAATGCCGCAACTCATTGTTGTTGCTTACATACCCTTTCCCTACTTCAAAGGGATCAAGAACCGACCGTAGTTCATCTTCGAAGGGACAAGCAACTTAAGAAAACTCGTATATGCACCTTCAACCAACTACCCATCCCTATATATGTCTTAAAGCAATTTCCACAACTCAAACCTGGGAGCAATTTGGCACTAACCAAATCCAACTTTGAGGTGCTTGTTTCATTATTCATGGTCGTTGCCAAAGTCATGCTATGAAGCGCCATGATGGATGTATTTCCAACTTTGGCCCATGGCCAAATCCAATGTCCAGCCATGATGGTTGTACATTTCCTTGGTCATCCTACTACGCTCGTTTCTTATGTATCTTTGGATAACCGAGTTTATGATTGTTGTGTATTCATTTTGGCCCATAGGCCAATTTCAATATTACAGCCATGATGGTTTTACATTGTCTCGGCCAGCATGCTTTTTCCTGATGCACTATTGTGGTGCGATATTGGCCATATGCCAATGACCTACGTAATGTGTTATGGTAGATTTCAACATATTGGTATGAATAGTGGTGAGAGATGCTAGAGTTACTTTAGTTTATCGTGTGTTATAGTTACCAATCTTTGTTGTATGGTCATATCAAAATATCCTCATGTAATCCATGACTTGACATAAATAAAATTTCACAGCAGAGTCATGAGTAAACAAGCTATTAACTAGAGAAGCATTACATTGTCTAGATTCAAGGAGGAGCCTGATTTTGTGTACACTCTCTAACGAGTGCACACGTGACATTTTAATCTATATCACTGATTTAAATTTGAGAGTTATATAACGCGGGTCCAAATTCTAACCACGGATAGTAATGGGAACATTCGCCAAATAATCAACTAATCAAATGAAAATGTGAAATATACGCTCTTTAAAGGAGTGTGCACAAAAATGAACTCTTCAAAGAAAATAACTCCCAAACAAGAGTATAGGTAATTGCGTTAGCTAAACCTAGAGCTTGTTCAACTTTAGGTCTGAGTCTTGTGGACAAATTCAATAGGATGAAAGCAACTTAAAACCTTGGTGTAATCTTTCGTTCTCGCTTTCTCTCTCCTTGAAAGTGGGGAAGGTACAAAAAGCGAGGATCAAATCATTGCTTATTCACGTTTTATAAGAAAAATCTAATAAAATATATTTTCCCCACTTTTAGGCCCACCTTTAATATTTTATATAAATGAAACGGTTTCTAGGCGAGGATATATCGGTTCACTCTCTCACCACTACACTTAGGCGTTCCCTCTGCCCCTACGTGGCACCATTGTACATATGGTAGTCCATAAGAATCAACTTCAGTACCACATCTAACTGCCCAACAAGAATTAGTCATATAGATTCCTTTCCATATTCAATAACTACTTTTATTTATATGATCTTGATGCGAAAAGGAACCAATTCTAGAATACTTAATTAGCCTTCAAAACTTTGCCCCATAATTCATTAAGATTAGTACAAGCTTCCAAGCCAGCTTACTAATTAAAGCTTGCATAAAAAACCTTAATATTTCTGTAAGTCAGACCACTAAGGGACTTTCATTTGTATAAACCGATCCAAGATATAGCCCGTGTTACCTTTATATCCCCATCAAAACTTTCAAAGTACGAAATCTAACTTAGCAATAAGGTTTTTAGGGCGGTTCCTATGGGAATTTGCTAATATTGTTTTTTCTTATCCACATGGATGAACAAACGTGTTTTTCCACTATAGGAAATCTATTCTAAATCAACATAATTGTTCATCAAGTCCCACTATAGGTAGCTAGCTAAGCTGGTCATCCTCATTCCTCAAAGTTTTGATGCGCTCCAGGAGGTCACAAGTTCGAGTCCCCGATGGCGCAATACCGCGGAATTTGACATTGAAGGTAGAGTTAGTTTGCCCCCTTTGCGACATAATCAACCCTCATATCCACTTCGCCTCCTTTGGCTGGTTCCTCATGAGGCTCGCTGGTAAGATAGCAAGGTAACTTGTTCAACTAATGTAGTATGTTGTTTGCGCTCAGCTTGCTAAGCTTCCAACTAGTTTCTTGTAATAATACTCTTTATCCGATAATTAAAATTTAATGTATAAATAATATAAAAAGAATAAAAAAAAAATTTTAAGAAGAAATTTTGTTTATAAAATAAAATTATAATACTAAATATATGATAAGGTGAGATACAATACGATAAAGTAAACAAAGTAAGTATCGAGAAAAATAAATTCTACCTGGCAGTTGAAGAAGACCCAGTTTTACGGTTGAAGGAAAAATGTTGATTGTTGAGAAAGCACCGCGAGGATTAACAAAAAGCACGCAGCTCTTGGTAAACCGCAGTGGGCAAACCTATAAATTTATTGGTTTGCCCATTCATTTTTGTATATTGTTCATCATAGTGAGATTTGGTGCGAGGATTAACAAAAAGTACGCGGCTCATGGTAAACTGTAATGGGCAAACCTATAGATTTATTGGTTTGCTCATTCACTTTTCTCTATTGTCCATCCCATAGTGAGATTTGACCATCCCATAGGAATTGCTCAATTCTTATGGAATGAACAAACTACAAGTTTTTTCATTTTTCACTCAACAAACATAAAAAATGAGTGGACAAGTCAACAAATTTGTAGGTTTATTGAGTGCGGTCCAACATTAGCCGTGTGTTTCATCTACAACCGCATAGACGAAACAAACTCGTTGGCGGGTGAAGCAAAACCGCTAAAGAAAACCTCGCGGCTTTATTTTCCCCACCAACGGGTAAACATCAACCGCTAACGACTACATTTGAACGACTGGAAAATACGTTCATCCAAGGGCCAAAATTTTGAGTTCTATAAATAATCCTCATTTTAAATCCAAATTAACACATTAAACACCTCTAGTCTCTTTACTCTTCTTTGAGCTTAAAAAAATCTTTAATTCAAAAATTTGTTGAAAGATGTCTCGTAGTTATTAGTTCTAGCGAGCCGTATCTTTGCGGAGAAGATGACACTATTTGTCGAAACTACGTTTTTTATTAACCTAGCTTGCTTCATCACACTATCCATGGGTGAATTTCAGGCGGTTCACGAGGGTTGAAATGACACCCGTAACCCGAGTCGTCGTGCTATATGCGACATAGAAAATCATTTTCATTCGATTAAAATAAGTAAGTGAATTAGTAGCTTTAACCATGCAAGTAAATCGATTTGGACTCCGGGGTGAAACGGATGACGAGTTTGTAACAAGATCAAAAGAGGAACGACGAAGATGGAAAAATATGGTTTTTCTTCGTAAATTGTTTTGAAATCCTTAAGGTGTTAAACAATTTCAACCCCTTCTTTTTGAGTTGTTGTTCCACCTAGTACTTCTCATCGTTGAAGTTAGTGTAACAGTTAATTTTAAACATATGTAATTTGATTTAAACAAACAACATTGATTTTTTAATCGATTAAAATTAGAATTACAAAGATAAGCGGAGACTAAAAGTTACAATTTCTCTAACGTCTTCCATTATTATCTCCAGGGCCCGAAGTCGTCCATTCTCCAAAACCCGAGATTTCCCCACCTGTGACATATTTGCAAAAATTTTATAAGAGGAAAGAGATGGTTGAACACCACCAGGAGATGGTTGAACACCACTATTCGATTGGAAAGGACTAGGTCCTCCAAACATATAAGCGGTTTGTTGTTGTGGTGGTGGTGTAACAGTGTAGTAAGAATCATTGGGGTTGAAGGGCGAGAATGATGATGAAATGCGCCTATCATCTGGGTGATGTACTTGAGGTTGGGAAATAGGCACAATTTGTGGTGAAGTACTATGCGGTACCTGTGTATCTACCATCACTAAATCATTCTCTTGTCGTGATCTGTTGATCCTGGTAGAACTGGAGGACTGTGAACGCCCCTCAGGATTTACGGATGGACTCAACTCTAACATTGTGTCCGTCTGCCATTTTCTACACGCACTCAACCATGCAAGTGACCCCATTTGCGTAACAGCCAATGCATATCGTTAAGTTGTCTCTTCAACTCTTCATTAGAAGCATCCACATTGTGCTAAGGATAATCATATTCCATAGCTTGGGAAACAATGGGGATCGTGGTTGGCTCACCTTTGTGAAGTAATACTTGGCATCTCACAACGGGATTTCTCGGCAAATTCGATCAAAGATGATGAAGAACTTGCACCGTGGTGGGGTAAGTCATAAAGCATGGATTTTCTCGGAGGTGGCTGGCTTGGAAAGATGTTTGTATCATGAACCGGCGTGATAACCCCCCCGGGAAATCAAACCCTAGACGTGCATGTTGTTTTACCAATTATAGACTTCGCAATCGATTAGTACTATCCGACATACCTATCTTCACTAATATTCACCCCATGTGTTTAGTTCACACCTCACCCATGGAGTCATTCTCTCCCGATCGAAATCTGATGCTGAGGTTTGCATCTGTGGTAGCGGGTTAATTGCAATTGCATAAATCCCACGTAACTGCTACATCAGTCTATTTCCTAGGTACCAAACCCCTTTATCCATTTTTGAGTATAAAAACAACTCCACATAGAGAATAATCAAGAATACCTTGTACATCTTCATGGTTATACTCAAGAAAATCAAAGTAAGGGTGAACAACAACATTCTTGTGGCTCGAGTCATCCGTTGATACCTCGAACAAAACTAAAAACCGAGCCGTTGCTACAGTCCTTCGCCGCCTGCTCGTGTAGTACATGTCCATAATTGGAAGTCTACGGATATTGTCTTCAAAGAATTGGTTTACCAACACGGAAGTACGTATACCACCAATACCGCAAATTACTCCATAATTTAGTATTTTGACTTAATTTACATCTCATAATAAAATTCTTTAAATTTAAAAATAATAATTTAGATATTTACCTCTAAGATGCCTTAGAAACCAATGAAGTTAGGTATACCTATGGACGCTTGATCAAGTCCACAGTACATTTCTCCTAAAATTGCAGACCCCAAATCATAATGTGGTGCTTTTTCAAGATCTTCTAACGCTTCAAGCCAACCAATATGAGAAACGGTAGTTGAGTTTGGAAAGAACTTCGACCCATTAACCATAAGATAAACACCCTTTCGAGTTCAGGATAGTCAACCGTATTTGTTGAGTTTTTATTGTACGGGAGGAAACGCTTTTACGCTAAACAATATATTCCATTTCCTTTCAAATCTTTACGATCTTCACGTACTTGTGATTCTAAAAAGAGGGAGAAGCGCTTTCCATTAATCAATCGACACCCATTCGTTTTGGTTGAAGCGTACGAGGTCTCCCACTTCACTTGGAATCCCACAAATGAAATACAAATCAAGGCGTAATTCCTATTACAAGGATAATATCATATACAATTAATTGTTTTGGCTTATTTAATAATTGCTTTTGAAAAATTAATTTTAATTTAAGTTAAACAAACTTATCAATTTCAAAATCCATAAAATGGAACGTGTGCGTCGTTGGCCACCACCTTTCTACTAATACTCTCGTAATTTTGTTGTTGTGTTTTCTGGGCCTCACAAGATAAAACGCACTCCAAGGATATCTGTTTATCTCGGATTGTAGGGGGTAGACCATTATAAATAGCATCCGAGTCTTGAAATCCACCTCTCATTTTATAATAACTATCAGGCCGCTCTTGATGCCCCGACACATGACCTTCAACTAATGATAGAGCAACAACAACACTTGGAGAAGCAAACTGTGCTTCACGATTCTGAGTATGATCTACATTTGTGGCAGTCCCCGGTATTTTTTCATTTTTACGATCTCTTTTACTCCTAAAACTGCTGACGGCAGCCCTTACCAGATTGCTCATTTTGTAGTAAGATTTTGTTTAGAAGAATGTGGAAGAAGAGAGTGGAGTGGTGTGAGTGAAAAGAGTTTCAAATGAAGGATTTTATAGATTTCAAAATTGTAGTCGCCGAGAAGAGAGTCGTTAGGTTTTTAACCGTCGGAGGATTCTCTTCGCCCGCCAGCGTGTTCTCCTCATCCGCCCGCGGTTTGTGATCACCCGCCGAGCATGATTCTCACCCGCACGCGGGTTGTCTTCGCACGCGCGCTTCTTGACCCACTGCCCACAGCTTTTCCGTAGTGCAAAATCACGTTTGCCCATCCATCTTGCTCAACAAATAATTTTTTTTTATTGATTGCCATGGAAAATGCCCTTATGATTGCTGAAACAACACATTTGATGGGAAGAAAGTTAAGGACAGATTTTACCATAGTGGTCCTGCCAGCTTAGTCTAAAGCAGTGCTCTTCTTAAGTTTCGACTCAAAAGGTTACATATAAAAGGCTTAGTTCATGTAAGATTCGCTTCAAAGCAATTTCCAGTCTAAAAAATTTAAAAAAAAAAAAAAAAGATTCTGATGGATTCAAACCCCACACATGCTACTCACTTATAGTCGGCTAAGAGCAATTGTAGTGGTGCGAGTATAACCAAAGACCAAAGAGGGAAAAAAAGACCAAAATTTGGGTTTAGTCCGTGCCGTGACACAGCGGTAGAAGACTAAATTTGGTGGGGCGTAATTATAAGTTAAATGCTGCAGGGGCGTAAACTTTATCCCCCGCCCAACTAAAAAAAAAAAAATGGGGCGTTGATATAATGTCCGCTTTGGTGTGGGGCAAACATTTATATCAACGTCTCACCAAGATAAAAAATGGGGCGTAAACTTTATCCCCGCTTGGTGTGGGCGTAAACTTTAACCCCGCCCGTGTGGGAGAAACTTTAAGTTCGCCTCGGTTTTAGGCGAACATTATATCAACGCTCGACTATATTTGGGTTTAGTCTTTGGTCCCCGACCAAATATAGTCTGGAATTTGGGTTTAGTCTGGGATTTGGTCGATGGTCCGTCTCGCTACGCCTGGTTCAGAGACCAAATAAATGGGTTTAGTCGCCCACTGCAGTTGCTCTAAGCCACTGTGGGCTGCTTTTTTTATATTAATTGGACTTATATTTACTTTATATAAATATTATTTTCTTAAATTTACATTTCACAACTGCCTAAGAACAACTAATGTTAGTTATAGACGCTTCAAATATCAACCATGAAACGACGTTTCATGATTCAACATACGCTTCGCTTCTTAAAAATGGAAAACGGGTCACGCTTCGCTTCACGCTTTAAAAACCTTGCTTCCAATCCTTCCATTTTCCAGACTGTACTTAAAATTTTGGGCGGATACTGACCTTGGCATTCCCCAAGAACAAAATGAATCTCAAGCAAAAGAAAAAGCCGAAACAAAAAGCGTAGGGCATTAGCACTCTAACATCCATATGTTTAGATTTTGCCACTAGCATAGCAGTCAGTTTATACTGCACTACTAGCACGAAAAAAAAAAAGAGCAAAGGGAACAAAATTGCAGGTCTTCTTGGAGTTGAAGAGGAGATTTAACTTGAGTAAAAGTTGATTATCATTTGGGAGTGAAATTTTCACAGCATAAACTTTCAGTGTCTATGATTCTTCGTCTTTTTCTAAGTTAGATGTACGCCCAAATTAAAGATAAAAAGCAGATGGAAATTGTATAGCTCAGAAATGCAAGCGCAGACAAGGGTCAGTAACCCTGTTTTACAACCAATGGTATCATGAAATTTCTTGGGATGAAACTTTATTTATAGAAATGAATTCTTCTACATAATAGCAAACTATAGGTGATTTTAAACATATAAAATGCATGGAGATATGCAACTACTGCTTATTCCCCGCTGCTTCATAATCTAAACTTAGCTAAATGTTTACCTATTTGAACAAGAGAAGGAAGTTGACAAGTGCTTCAAATTGGATACGTCAAACTTCTCCATGAACCTCTGATCTGATACTCTAGCTTTTGCGGCGGCAAAACCGCTGGTACTCATCAAACACTGAAGACAGACACCATCTCTGCAGTTTTCGAAAGCATCCAACTAGGCAACCTGTTCGATGCTGTACAAGATCAAAGATGGAAACTAAGTTAATGAAAAAAGGTTCAGAAATGAAAAAATTGAAAGAAGCAAGAGTCTACATATATGTACCTTTCCTCGTTTGCAGTGAATTAGAACTGGATGATTCTTAACATCTGCATTGTTGATAACATGTAACAAATAAATTAAGCTATGGTCCTGACTGGCAATAAAATAATGGAAAAAAAGGAATGGCATCATATTTTTATACCAACAAGAACTTTGAGCGCCTCACGAATTGTATCTTCAGGGATGTTGACAAAAGGCTCCTGGATGGGTGATATTCAAATCCAATGTCAATGCATATATATAATAAATTAAACTTCAATTTGCAGATTCATTCTTATATGTGCACTCTAAATAGCATGATAATCTTTTAAAACATGTTGTATTTCCTTATCCAAGATCTATAGCTGCTTTGGTGGCTTTTTGTCACTTTTTACACACACTTCATGCATAAGGGTTAGGCGTTCATTTAACCAGTGAGGAACCAGATCACTCCGAGATCATATGAGGTACTAGCTGATCCTTTCATGTGATATTTGTTTCACAAGATTGATTGAGTTTCATCCCGAACTTCACCCCTATGCTGTTTTGTTACATATCAAAACTTACGGAGGATGTATGGTACAGGATTGCTCTGCATCCTTGTAAAAAATATGCAAAATCTTTCTGGGCCAAAGCTCGTAAGAAACTAGCCCTCATACACAATATTCAGTCTCAACGGAGTCACTGAAATGTCCAAGAGAAAGAACCCTTCTTCTCTTGCTCTCAACTTTTGATGTACTATTTATATTTGCTACATACTTAAACCCCCACACCACACATTCAGATAGATGCCGCACTAGTGATTGACGGGGACCAAAACTCAAATTGATTTAGTTTTTGCTCCTTCAAAAGGTCAAAAGGATACTTAAAAACCGAAAGGGGTAAAAAGGCTACATTAAGGACGTACTCAATCACTATAACGAACAGGTATGCAGAGCCGGGCTATTCTCATCACTCCTGCTATCGCTATTAGTAGACATCGAAACTAAATAAGGGCACAAAAAAACAAAAAAAAAAAAATGATCTTCAATGCATGGTATATTCAGTAGTTGATCCTGACTCCAGTGTGTAGACACATAATGGTTGTTATAACTTGCTCAACTCTTGAATCTTATTCTAAAGATGCAAAGATGAATCAAAAAGGGGGAACCTAAAGTACTAGTTGTAATTGCAATCTCACTGAGCTACAATTTTGCATATGGAAATCACTAACTGATTATGTATAGCTCTGAAGTCTATATACTCTATAAAAGTTCTCTCAGAAAGAATCGAGACAATCATATTTCTCACCTAAAACAAACTGGTATAACCAAAAACTATGCAGAACATCAATGAGTAACCAAATTGTACAAACTTTTAAGCTGACCAAACTAAAGCTGATGCGCTGTATCACCGAACAATGACAGTCACCTTCATCAATGATTCAGCCAACTAATACATTAGTAGAGATATCAATGATTTAAGTCCTTATTAGGTTATCCACTGCTGCTAAATTTCTTATTCCTTCTACAAATCGTATAACAACCACCAAATTCAGTTTCAAGTCTATAAAGCGTGTTTAGACTCACAGTTTACCTAACCTGTAACAACTGCATTACCTGCATCAGATAGTGTAGTGCACCTTTGTGCATATTACTTCCGTTGGATAGGGATAACTTGATCATTTTGACAGGCACGAAGTGGGAAATGAAAGAAATTAATAGTCATTACGGTTCCATAGATAGTGGATATGCTGTGAGTTTTAAGGATGCATCATGCAAGCAGCTAAGACGCATTACTTGAAGCCTCAGTAAAAATGGTGGAGATCAAATGATGTATAACAACAAACTAGCTTTGTGATAAGAAATCGTAACTTTAACAATCAAATAACTTCAATTTCCTAAATCTTAAATAAAACCCTACCATATTTCACATTTATTAACTTAAAACAAGCAGTAAAGTTATAATTAGGTCAAAAAGTAGATACTACCTTACAGCCTTCAATTCCAAACTGGAAAAGTTGAATCCTGTTAGATTTGAGAAATTCCATATTCGCTTCTGGATATGGTTCCGGACAAAGATATCTGCACACCAATTTCGTTCATTCAAACTCAAGAAATCAATACAATAGAAGAAGATGAACAAAAAAAAATAAAAAATAAAACATTTTCAGTTTATCAGAACTTACATGATAGAGCGAAGTCCAAGCGTTTGCAAGAAGGGAAAATTAGAGGTATCAGGAAAACCAGACCTAAAAATGCCATTATCAACCATAGCAAAGTTCAAAGGAGGTACAAATAATTCCTCTTCTCCTCCTCCTTCACCATTATCGTTACTACCTTCTGCTGGTACTACTTTCAATAAACTTGAAATCTTCAAATCTGGTGCCACCATCACCAATTCCTGTACCTCCTCTGTGACTACGCTTTTGGGTAGTTTCATCTATCTATCTATCTCTCTCTCTTGATTTTCTTCTTCTAAAATCCCCTAGTTATTACTTTTCGCGGGAATAGCCAGTGAAAGTAGCTTTCCCGAGAATTACAAAGTCATGTCAGTGGTTGTTTCGTTTGAAAACTCTACTTTTAAAAAAGATAAAGTGAGAAGCAAGAAACTTGAGAGAGTTGGGTAAACTTCGTTTTGGAGTTTCGAAGTGTCAGCGTTCCACCACTGGCTCATATTTCTTTGTCACGCCCTACTTTACAAGTCGGTACGCAATTGTAGTATGTATGCCATGTGATGGTACACCATTTGCTGCGAGACAACGTTCGCTTTACCATTACTCAATTGGCATCTGCTAGAATTGCACGATGAGATTTTAAACGTGTACGACCAACTGGCCGTAACGGTGATTCTAATATCTAATTATGCAATTATGCATGACCTTGGCTGGCAACTTGGAAGATTGAAATGGTAAATGAAATACAAAAGCAGTAAGTAAAAGTTTCTGTTTAGGAAAGGAGAGTCAAAGAGCAGGTTCTAGTTTGTGCTTGCCGACTAAGTTCTGTCAACCATGCAAAGTAAATTAGAAAACAAGTGCTTTTCTAAATAGACTTTCTTGTTTTGGATTCTATCCACTAAGGGGGAAAAAAAGAGGAAAGAAGTTAAGTTAAGATATCCTTTTCGAAGAAAATGATATTGAAAAGAGTTGATACATGAGCATAGATCTCTTGCGATTGATGTTTTGTTTAAACAAATACATCGAGTTTAAGTTTGAAGGGATTCTTATAAAGTCAATTAGAGTACATTCCAAGGAATATGCTTTGGTGATGTGTTCCTTTCTTTTGTTATTATCGCCTTAACAAATTAGGAGGATGCAAGACCGCAACTTGGTTACGTATCACTTGTTAGCTTTTGCACAAAAAGTTAGGCGTTTGCGGTTGTGATGTTATTGCTATTTCATGGACCATCTCCTTAATCGACTGAACCGACGCAGTGACAGTTCCCAACTTTGGGTTTGATTGAAAATCCATCACAATTATATTCATGAAAAGTTCCCTGGTTGGGATTTGATAGAAGATCCATATAATACAAGTGAATCGATTGTTCAGTTTCATGAGTGAACAGAATATCCGAATATGCATGGTAAACAAAATCTAAAACTTCAAAATATTGATTGAAGAATGAGACGATGGGAGAAAAGAATCAAACCATATACGTTTAGAATGGCCTTCGTTTTGCCAGAAACATCAGTCATGTGCATAATAGTGCAGATCAAGATGTGAAGAAACAAAAATCTCATTTGAGCATTCCAAATCACATATATATATAGTTCTTTGTAGTACAAAAAATATGTATATGCAAAACAATCAGATTTCTCTATACGTAATGAATATGAGATCATTTTTCTTGTGTCTATATAGCTCCTTTTTTCTACTTTTTTGTATTCAAGCAGCAAGAACTAGCACTTTGATAGTTCCTTGACTGTTGGCAGTTAACATTGTTGGACTGTCGCTCTTCCAGCAAACAGCACTTATGAAGTAAGACCCTGCATCATCATCGGTATCATCTAATTCAGATGAACCAAACTTATGCCCTGCGGCAGGTTTTGAGATGGCCTGCAGATCAAATTCCAATATTATAAGAATAATGGCATGCGTGGAATAAGAACAAGCCAACAAGGTTATAGTAATATTGAGCTAACAGAGACTTCAAGACCTGATTGTGAAATAAGTTTATCCTTACCTTGTGATAAACAAAAACTTCATTTGTTTCACTTCCACAAGCTATATATTCACTATTTACTGTTAGACCCACGAAGTTCTTCTCATTAGTGTGGCCTCTAAATGTACGCACCTGAGTTACGAAAATTCAGTCTGTAAATATGACCATACTAAGAAATACAGGCGAATAGTTAAAAAGACTCAAAGCCCCAAAAACTAACCGGCACGTTTTCCTTTACATCCCACAACCGTAATGTACTGTCAGTAGATGCTGACGCCAGTTCGTTGTTAGACAAGAATTTTACATAAGAAACAGCTTTTCGATGGCCACTGAAAACATGTAGTGGGGCACTGACGTTTCTCAAGTCATAATAATGAATTTGATGATCAGCTGAACCAACCTGTAATATCAAAAACAAACAGTCACCATAGATGGCTTATACCCAGCTAGTTTGTAAACACCTAACTACGTAACAAAACACGAATGATAAAGGGAAACGAATTGTGAGGGGCATTTTGAGTCATCATTCTAGATAAAGGAAGTGTTGCTTTTATCAACTGTTTTAAGAAACTGGGATCAGGAGTATACCGCCACATGGTAGCTTGAACCAGGATTATATTTGACGCAACAAATATTAGCTTTCATGTCGATATTCAGTACACTAGCTTCTTGGTTGGTACACCAAACTTTAACCTGTTTGTAACCAAATAAAATTTCTTCTCAAAATGATAATATACGAATCACCGATTCTTGTGGGAATTCACATATAGTCCAAAGACTTCAAACAGATGAGTGTTTGTACCTTGCAATCATCACTACCAGACACAAGCATTGAAGGCTCTGTACGCGAAAAATCAACACTCCATGCTCGTTTTTCGTGTTCTTCGTATTCCATTACACTCTAAAAACCAAAGGGGTACTGTTAGCACATACACTAATTGAAAGGATCAACGTAATGAGAACTGTTCTGGAGAGAAACGATGAGTTGCAAATAAGAAAAATTCTTCACGAGAGAAGTTACCTGACAATTATTTACATCCCAAACAGTAACTATTCCTTCGAAATAACTACTTGCTATGTGGTTTTTAGTGAATTTGTTCCAGCTCAGGCAACTTAGCTTGGATCTGGTAGACATCTCCACAACTGGGCAGTGCACATCTGCAGGTTCATTAACCACCTGAAAGAAACCCCATAGAAGAAGATTAGTCAAATAGTCACAGAATAAAAATACTTCGACCCAAGTAAATACATCCAAGAACTGTATCAAGGGCCACTTGGATTTGAAGTCGACGGTGACCGTACAAAAGAAAATGTTTACAAGGAGCATTGGTAGAGAATAAAACTTGACCAAGATTGCATAGGCATACAGAGTCGAGACATTACCAAGCAAATTCAAAAACTTTGATGCGTCGAGAAACTCCGGCAGTTGCAAACAACTCATCATCCCGATCAAATTCTATACTGCATTAGAAAGGGCCATTTGAAATGTATCACTTAATTACTCATCAAAAAAAAAGAGTCTAACAGAAGCAGAAGTATTAGCAGCATAGGAAACCAGAACCAACTTGAAGTTGCTAACTTCTTGTTTTCTAGTAGCTTAGTCTTGACCCTCACCTTGATACAATATTAGCCGAGTGGAATAAATCTCCATGCCTAAGCTCCGCAATTACCCTCAAACGACTAATTTACAAAAACAATAAGAATAATGAGCGAACAAAACTCACCTGTGAAACAACACAAAAGAAAAAATGGCATGATCATCAAAACCTGTATCGTGTAAAGGTAGTCAGAACAGACTGAAAGTCCTCGAGAGCGGCATGGTAACCTTCTCTTTTTGAGGTATATGTGCTCCTCTCTTGCTGGTTACGAGTTTGACTGACCCATTGCCTCCTTTTTTGTAAGTAACATTCTTGTAAATCGTTAAACTGTTGGCAATGAGAGCAATGAGAATGAAAATCAGTATAAAGATCGATAACACATACCAAATTAGCTTGCTAGAACAATATTTTAGCCTCTGGCTACTTAATTCGCTGATCATATGCCCTACTAAAGGCACTAGATGAAATGAGGAAACAAACCTGAGCATGGATTCGCCTCTTTCTTGCCATAGCCAAGCCAGAATGAGAAACGCTTGGTGGATCTGATCCGCCCATTGCCTCCTTTTTTTGGTAACCTTGGGAGCTTTCTTGAGGCTTTGGGTCAGCTTTCCTATTTACCAAACTGCCAAACCCTAATCCTGATTGAGTTGTACGACCACTGGAAATAAGCCCACTACTTTGCTTATCAATCGACAGTGGTCGCGCTTTTGCTGCAGCATGATCATCCATATGCATCCGCATTTTTACCGAGTATCTCTCCCTTGTTCGGTATAAGTCCATTCTCTGTCTCTCGACTAAATTTATGTCCTCTTTAATGTACTGAATATCAGTTTGTAACTGCAGAGATGCAAAAGAAGGTAGGATGATGTATCATATAAATTTAATTTTATAACTTAAACGACAGCAAGTCAGCAACTACAGGTTAGTCAAAGATAACCTACCACCAATATAAACATAAAAAGGACTAAATATTCAGGCAACCCACATTATACCCAGAGGTAACCAGTAGGATAACTGAATGCATCAACTTTTATAAAACTTTTTTTCAAAAATCATTTGCTGCCTAAGGATGAATATAACCAGCAATTAAACTCATCATCCAATTGCACTTGGCACCAAATCTCTCAGAAGCAAATTCCAAAAGGTAATTTCTACAGTAGGGATAAGAATATCTTTGGAAGTTACCAAATCAGCTATAGTCTGGCCGCTAACTGATTAAAAGAAATACAAAACAAAATTAGGCGAAAAAAGCAAGTTCCAGCAATTACCTCAGTTAATTCTTCGACCTTTTGCTTCCTTAAGCAGTGCAAGAAGTCAAGCAGAACCTTCATATTTGTTTCAGCTTCCTCTTGTTCCATTCTTCTCTTTTTCTCTGAAAGGAGTGACAATAGGCTATCTAGCTCCTTCACCGGAACCTCGTATCCCTGTCTACGTGTATGCATGAAATGTGTCACATTAAGAGTCTACATATGAAAGTTTTATATTTCTTTTGAGAAACATACTGATTACTGTGACATGACTAATATCATTTAAATGCCTTCAAACCTTTCAATACACAGAAGCAATAACTTACATGTTGCAATGACTGCCGAAGGTACTCTACTGGAGATGCATTTTTTCCTATTTGGCGAGCAGTGGTTTTCTTCAGAAGCTACAAAATGTGGTACAGGAAACCTCAGAGTAATAAGCTGCATGTCGGAATTTAATAAATTCACCGCCATAGATCATATTAAAACTTAAAGAGAGCAACAACAAACTATTCATGGCAAACTAAATTACTACATTAAGCATGTAATTCGTGTTTAGCTCATCGACTTATGGGTATACAGGACTTTTAGATAAACAATAACATAGCATATGAATAAGTGAAATACTGTGCATGTCAAGAAAGGAAGAACATTAGCACAAATCTTCATCTTCAATGATGGGGTTTAGCTGGTGAGTGGATATCCCCGTCTAGATTTATCAAAAAATATTACTAGGGAATTCAACCTTTTTGAGTGTTGATCAGCTGGATCTACATGCTAAACTGTAATTGATTTCTATGCACATTGATTTGACAACAAGCGGGTGTTGATCAGTCTGCAGCCGCAGATGCTTAGATACAAGGTCATCAAAAAGGTATTCCAAAAGCACTGGCTACTACAGCTTAGATGTTGTTCTCAAACCTTGATAAGTACCTTCAGTGGCTATCCGGACCAACCTTACTTATTATCATCACTATACCTGCCAAAAACTAACTGAACTGGTTCAACCTGCTACCCGTGATTTATTTAAAAACCTAGCAGAGTCCAAGAGAGAAGTTTTAAAGTCGACAAAATCATGTACCTTCAGTGAAACAATCCAATTATGACTGGCCTCTCTGAACTCACTCAGAGAAAAAAAGACAAACAGTATCCAATCAACCCTTGCTCCAATAGAAATGAGAGTTTCATGGGTTGAACAAAAGTTGAAACTAGTAGGTATGAATCCACAGTTACTAGTGCCCTAACCTCGTAAACTTAACTTAATTATCATCTAAGAATTCCATTACTCTGCAACATTATGTGGCAACTAAAGTCTCTTGTCAAACCATGATTACCTAAATATAGAACTCTGACCTATAAATGGCAATCCAATTACACAAGTAGAACAAGTTAAGTTCAAATACCAATTGCTCAACAAAAGGTATAATCAAACCACCTCTAGAATTCATTCATCAACAAACACAAATTAACTAAACAAGTTAGGAATTCATCAAATTAGAGTAAACACGCAGAAATCAAAGTTACCTTATTGAGAAGAAAATTGGGGAAGAGTTGATTATTGGTTAAGTAATGACCACAACAAGGACAATCATTTTTGTTATTAAGATGAGTAATGATACACATATAACAAAAACTATGTCCACAAGCTGTAAGAAATGCATCTTTAATTATCTGCATGCATATTGGACATAACAAATCTTTATCCATTTCTCCCTCCTCCTCTTCCACTCCCACCTTCTTCTTCTACTTGTTCATTTTGTTTCCCCACTTCAACCATAGCTGTTGAAGCAGCACCTACAGCTTCTGATGAAGCTCCAACTGCTTCTGATTTACCTTCACTTTTCACGGATGGTACTAGTGCCCCCATTGATCCCCTGCCCATAACTCACTCTCTCTAGATTCTACTTGAGACTTTGATGAAAATTGGATTTGATGAAAAATTGGATTTAATTTGGTAAAGAAGAAGTTAGATATATTTTTCCTTTTATTTCCTTCTTGGATCTTTGTTCTAATTGAGTGGTGCAGTGAGAATTAGAAGAAAAGTTAGAGAGAGACGGTGTGAGTTTATGAGGATGTGAACAGACCACGTGAACTACTCGTTCCTAGTGCAAATTTCCCCGATTCAACTTCGTTTACAACTAAATCTTGAATTATCCAGTGGTGTAAGATGTACAATTGTCAACTGTGCTCCTTAAACCAGAAAAGGAACGTGTCATCGTTTGGATATGGAGAGATCAGCGGGTATTATTACTTTCCCGTTTTCTAATAACACGATGTGTGAATCTGCAGATGAAGTATAACATGGACAATGTCCCTCGTAGGAAAAAGAGAAACATCTATATATTGCTGGACGAATTTGATTGATGTATTGAAAGTGGACGCACCATATTATTTTGGTGGGAAGCATAGGATAAGGGAAAGTGCAGTAACTAAATGGATCATTCGATATAGAAAAAGAATTTCATCAATATCACCGCCATAGCAGCTCCTAAATGCGTGCCTGAGAAAACTTTGGAGGAATGCGAAACTCGGCGGAGTGATGCTGCTCTGTTTACGAACCACTTCCTACAACGTGGTTGAAACTACTCTGTAATGCCACCTAACCCATATGGCACCGCCACAAGTTTTGAACTCGTGAACCCCACTTGGTGCAGCAGCTAGCAGCAGGATTTGACACATAACTCGGATCAGTATATTGTAGTAGAAATTGACGTTTAATCCCAAATTAGTTGGGTTTTAGACATTCTAGTCCTGGCCCCTCAAGCCCAGTACTAGGAAGTCCAAATTCACCAAATCGTGAACGAGTTACTCCTTTAGTGAACGATTTAGTCCAAAACGCTTCTTTTGTATGACAAAAATACCCATTCATTGTTCGTAGTTCAGTTTCCATTCTTCATTCTTCATTTCATGGAATCAGGGAGGGAAGAGAAAATCGAGAAATCTAATTTCGTTGTGTCATTGGAAGTTCAATCTCCAAACCTAAACTCAATTCAGCTTGAAAAATCTAAATCATCATCATCAATTCATCTTCTTGAAGATTATCAAAATTGAGAGGATAAGTCGATGAGATTTAGGTTCTGCAGATTTCATCATTGAAGGCGATTTTGAAAGTAAGTTGAATCTGTTCTTATCATTTGATATGTTAATGATTTTGAGATCGATCTCAGAATTTTTTTGGACTAAACTGTTTCCCCTTAATTTATAGGGTTCTACTGTATTTGTCTCTCTAAAGTATAACCTTCAAAATCATTTTAGTAATCTCTCCGCGGATAAAAATCAGCTACGAAAAACCACTGTAAGTTCCTCTTCTTTGCCCTAATTTCAGTCTTTTCTTTTCGCGATTCCCATAATTATAACATCACTGAGAAGAAGCCCTAGGTTTACAATTAAGAATCATAGATTTTCTTGTGTTTAATTAGGTAGATTTCTTACTTCCTGCTTTGATTATCCAATTAACAAAACCAGTATCAAATATTTTAGTGTAATTGTGGTCCAATTGATGAATTTTGGTATTTAAGAAGAAACAAATAATGGTTTCAGTTCCTTGCCAATGCCAATTTCTGGTTGTAAGGTTGAAATCATAAGGTCGAGTTGTTGTTTGTTACTATAGACGAAGAAATTGTAGTCATAATGTTGTTTTGTTTGGATTTGTTTTACTTTTGATTCGGTAATCTCCATCCAACATTCGATTTTTGTTGTTGAAAATGGAGTAGGTGATAAGTTTGAAATTTGTTCCAGTTGATGCAGATGGTGAGGACTATTTCGTGTTACATTTCGGACTAAAGCCAGTAGAAGTAGCAACTCGTAATGGTAATCGTCAAGGTGTTAAGATTCTTTTTCCCGTGACATCTCCTATTCCATGATATGTGGACTGGAGTGTTGATGGAGCATGTAAATTCTGAAAAGTTCAAAAAGGTGGGGTTTATATAGTGCCGCAAAATTCTGGACCAAAATGTAAATCAACTATTAATAGCTCCTTATACATTTGGTTTTTTGTTGGCATTCACCAGTTTCTCACTTTCATGTAATAGAGCTCATGAATGTAAATATAATATAAAGGTAAACATATTGTAATAAATCTTCATTATTGACAGATGTTTCGTGAAGACAACGAGATTTTTTTTCTCGACTCAAAATCAAGGGGCACAATTGTATCTAGGAGGAAGGAGTACTCGCTGGATGTACGTTGGTACACCAAGGTACCTTGTCTTTAGCTGAGTGTGTAAATGAGTTTTGATTTAGTTGATAGCTAGATAATGAAGGTTGAAACACGAAAGCATACGCGTTCCCACACATTGATACATAATCGAACCAATTTTATTTTTCCGCAATTGGAGGGAATATAAATTTATGCTAGTAACGTACGTATCTGTCAAATCGTGATCTGGGAATGAAATAGGGTGCCAGCCTTCATTGTTCTTTTCATCACAATAGATATATGTAGTCTTGTCATGTGTTTTTTTATTTCAAAATCCATGGTCAATTTTGAAACAGCGGCTTCTCCATTCCCTTCAAATCATGGCCACTTACTCTCACATGAAGCTTAATTGTACGTCTCAGCTGTTCGTTTAATGTTTTAAAGTTGTTGCATAGTAACATTCAAAGCAGAGAACGACACATGTTGTCTCTCTCTCGTAGAATTACTATGAGGAACCACCGGTATATACAATTTTCATATTATTTTCCTGAATTTTAATGGGAAATTGATTTAAACATCTCTGGGTTCTTGGTTTATTTCATTCAAGCTGTCTTGGTTTTCTATTTTCCCAGTGATGTGTTGATTGCTTAAGTGACTTGTTTTACAGGCCCCCAAAATTGATCCTAGTGATGCTGATGTACTATCCAACAGGAGTTTGTGCATTGTCTATTTGAATAATGGAGATCTGCCTTAATAGATGCTACTCAACGTGTGATGGCAAGGCCAGACTGGCCAAAGGCTCATTATAGAAAAGGAGTTGCACTCAAACTACTGAATGTATGTATCCCAATTATTTTTCCTGAAGGCTATACATCGGTAATCTTGATCAAAGAATACCGAGTATGTGTCCCTACCCCTCCCCTTATACTAGTACTAATAGTCGTTGAATTTGTAATCGTAACTATAGGTCGGCCTTGATCAAGATGTTTTCTCCTTATGGAAAGATCGAGTTGGAGGGTTTTTTATGGCACTATTGTGGTCCGAAACGAGGATATCTACGAAGTTTCGCTTTCATTCAGTTCAGTACCAAAGAGGTATATCATTCATTACTTTTCAACTACCGTGGATCGTTATACGTGTGTACATTCTTTCTAGGAAGACTGAAAATTCTTGAATAGCAATGTAGTATAGAGCGAGCAGGTTCTAAACAATCACTAAGTAATGATTGTATAAACTATAACTAGGGTGTACAATCTTGTGCACATGTGCACATGGGAAGAAGATTGACTTGATAAAATTATGTTGCATAGATGCCTAGGTGTACAAACTAGTGCACGCCTAGGTGTACAAACCGGTACACGTGTAGAAAAACGACTCTGTAAGCTTATATTTGTGTTTCTGGTTTGTGTACATATTGTTTTTGAATTTTTATTGTGCACATGTTGATTTTAATGTTGTTTTTGCTATCAGAATTAATTTGTTGAAACCATGGCTCAAAGTTGGTTATGTTGTAGGCGATAGCTCATTGTGTTTTAAGCCCGGGGACATGTATGACAAGCAGATGATTGGGAAGAGTAAGCAACTCAACTGTTTTGGCTAGCATTAATGCTTGCCATATCTTGAAAGCTTGAGAAAGGCTCTTAAGGAGATCAGTTCCACATGCGCCAAACAAGAGTCTTTCTCAAGCTTTATAGTTATGGTAATTATATTGTTAGTATGCCAATAAATTGCAGATAATAAGAAATGAAATTGGCTTCGAATCGATTAATCTGATGATTTCGGACCGATTCATTCAGGGACCTGCCACTGTTTAAGAAATGCAATGGATTTTCAAAGCAATCATTTACACTTGTTTTGCTGGGTAATTTCTCGCTCCTACAAAATATTGTGTAATTTATCGCTCCTACAAAATATTGTGTTTTTTACTTTCTATAATGTATCTATGACCTTGCTGATTTTGGTATGCCTATTCGGTCAGGGTTTGCACTACCTTTTTTAGGATCGTTGTTTTATGTTGCATGACCAGTAAAGTTAACTAGTCATAGATACATCACCTAAATAGCACTTATGATAAGGAGTCTATGATGAGGAGTCGGTTTCCTTTATGTGGAGAGTCTAAACTGGTGTACAAACTGGTGCACCAGTCTCTTTCCTATGAGAAGTAACCTGTTTGTGGGTAAGAATGCTCGATTTCATCCATATTTTGTAGGTGTGTACATGTGCACCAGTGTATTTTTCATGAAAAAAGTAAGTCCAAATGTGGGTATGAATGAGCGAATGCATGTGAGTTTTATAGGTGTGTACAAAGTAGTACACATGTGAAAATAATGCCTCCACAAGCTTATGCTTGGTATCACTATATAGACTTGTCATGCTTTTGATCAGATAATCCTATTCTAATTTGTTTCCACTTTTGTCTGACAGCGAACGTGCCAAAGAATTGGTGAGCTTCCACATCTAACCTAATTTGAATGTTTTACCGCACTGAAAAAGAGAGGTATGTTTTATAATTCTAATATGCTGGTCTCCTTGGTCTGATCTTAGTTCAATCTTACATAATGCTCAGAAAAATGATACTGTGTAAGCCTAGTGATCTTCAAAATGCAATAAAGGATGCTTTATTCTAGCAGTGCATGGTTTGTAGAGTTGTCGATTTAGCTTGACAGATGTCTCTTGGCATTTAGGTTACCATCCTTCTATAAATGTACATATTGGTGCACCCGAGTGCAAGTGTACATATTGGTATGTTGTTCGTATCACGAGATACCCTAATGGGAAAAGTAGGCCAATTGACAAAATCAGAGATGCGTCGACCTTTGTCGACTATATAATCCACCGTGCGTAATATCTTGAGTACTCTCTTGTTATGGCGCTTATTGATCAACACTTTGTTTTTGTTGTAGTTACTGCATTCAATGTAGGAGAAGGTTTAGAAAAGCATTGCGAGATAAATGAGGTGTATCACCTGAGAAGGGACATCGCTGAAATGCTAATGAAGACAGTAGAGGAGACAACTAATGATATGTAAGCAACACTTATCATCTTGATTCTACCACTTTACATATTTATGTTTGTTTAGGATTCGACGAAAAGAATTTGGGTTCTGAACTGGCATAACGTATATTATTTGGAAGTAGATTTGCACTCGGACAACCATAAATGTCTTAAATTTTTCAAGAAAGTAAGTGCATTTATAATTATAATAACTTTGATCAATTTTTATGATATTTTGATACTACATCTGTATGAACCTTCTATTGTTGGAGTTTGAGTAGAGTGGTACGCTAGCTTTCCTAAATAACAAGACTCTGCTAATGTTGTATATAAACATCTATTGGAAAATATCCAGAGCCTAAATTAGGCGATAGATAACGACTGGCATTCCTATGAATGTAACAATACATGGAGCCTAGATTTGGCGATAGATAGGAGTTTCCAAAATTGGCTCAAGCCCACTCTAGGACTCTTAATCAAATTTCAGTGAACAAGCTTTTTTCATTTCTTAGATGTCGAATCAGTGATGCTATGAGTCACTGACTGTTGGTTATGACAGAAATTACACGTGTACATATTGATACACCTGTAATACAAGTGTACATTGTTGTGCACATGTGACAGAAATTACATGTGTACATAATAGCGCACCTGTAATACAAGTGTACATTGTTGTGCACATATGACAAATCACAAGTCGGTGGACATATATTGCATAAGCTTATGTAGGCGTAAATTTCCAGTTATTATTAGGATTTTCAAATTTAATTTTATTCAATTTCCAATTCACCTCTTTGATGATTTTTTTTTGTACCGACTATATGAGGTGTATTTTCTTGTACACCATTTATTCTCTTTGATTACTAATACAAGTTTTATTCTTTGTACATTGTTGTGCACATATGACAGAAATCACAAGCTGGTGGACATATATTGCATAAGCTTATGTAGGCGTAAATTTCCAGTTATTATTAGGATTTTCAAATTTAATTTTATTCAATTTCCAATTCACCTCTTTGATGATTTTTTTTTTGTACCTACTATATGAGGTGTATTTTCTTGTACACCATTTATTCTCTTTGATTACTAATACAAGTTTTATTTTTTTGTAGGTGAATTCATTGGTGTAGAATATTCCTAAATGAGAAAACTACTGATGTGTTGTGAAACGGCAGTTGACTGTCACTTGGAAACACCTTATTTAACAAGTATCCAGGTAGCCGACAGTTGCGTTTCTATTCTCCATGTGCTTATTTGACTTCTTCAGGTAAATTCAAGTATGAAATCGTTATGCCTAATGTTACAAGTTTGTTTACAAATTCGTAACCTTGTAGTTTGTCATCTTAACCGAACTGAATACTTCCCGGGCGATTTTGATCTCTTGGTACAAAACTGGTGATATAGGTTAGAAAAGACCGCCACTTAGAAGTAGGTGAACTAAGTCTATAGGAACATGAAACAATTGATGTTATAGTTGTAAATATGTTGATTGTTAATGCGTACATAGATGTGCACCTGTTGATTGTCAATGGTACAACACTGTATATCCGGATGCACCTTTGACATCAAATTTTTTTTTGGTTTTATGTATTAAATTTTGAGACTCATAAGCTCAAAATGATAGGGTGCCCAAGCCTATCACATGGTTTGCGGAGGTTGATGGTTCAAATCCATTTGAGTTTAGATGTGATGTTTATACAATTTGAATAAGTGTGTACATCTTTGGTGTACCCCGTTTAATTCCCATGAAATAGATTTGATTTGTGCCACGTTTTGTAGGAGTACCATTGTATTTTTTTCATGGAAAATAGGTTTGGGTGTATGTACGAATGATCGATTTAATGCATGTTTTGCAGGTGTGTACATATTGGTACACCTATGTAATTCCCATGAAAAAGTAGGTTTGTTGTAGCTACGAATGATCGATTTTATACATGTTTTGCAGGGGTGTACATATTGGTGCACTAGTACATTTTCCATACAAAAAAAAAAATAGTTTTGTGTGTAGCTATGAATGATCAATTTTATATAAGTTTTGCAGGGGTGTATTTATTAATGCACAAATGTATTTTCCATGAAAAAGTAGGCTTGTTGCAGTTACAAATGATCGATCTTATCATGTTTTGCAGGGGTGTACATATTGGTGTACTAGTGTATTTTCTATTAAAAAAGTAGATTTGTATGTAGCTTTGAATGATCGATTTTATATATGTTTTGCAGGGGTGTATTTATTAATGGACCAGTGTATTTTCCATTAAAAAGTAAGATTGTATGTGGTTACGAACAGTCGGTTTTATGCATGTTTACAGTGGTGTACAAGTGGTTTACCTGTGTAATTCCCATAAAAAAGTAGGTTTGTATATAGTTATGAATAATTGTTTTATGCATGTTTTGGATGTGGTTACAAATAATAGATTTTATGCATGATTTGCAAGGGTATACATATTAATACACTAGTGTACTTTCCATGAAAAAGTAGATTTGTGTATGGTTATGAATAATTGGTTTTATGCATGTTTTGCAGGGGTGTACGTATTGGTGTACAATGAAGAAGTATGTCAGAGTGTATGAGTGACTAATTTCATGCATGTTTTTTAGGTGTGCAAAATGGTGCACATGTAAAAAACTGATTGCATAAGCTCATGGATTTTTTTGGGCATGAGTACTTTTTTTTCTTTTTTTTACCCGTTAAAGATGAGCGACAATTAAATTTTTTAAACACTGAAAATTATATAGTCATATGGGTACTCCTTTTGTAGATTTTGAAAAGATCTTTCCGAATAAATAAAGTTTGTGAATTTTGGACGGGTGGTGCAAAAGATAAATCATTTTTAAATATTTTTTTATATTATTTGAAATTGCTGACATCATTATGAATCATTTTGGACTAAACTGTAAATATTTGGACTAAATTGTAAATCAGAAAGGTTATTTGTGTATTTTTCATATTTTAATTAATTTTTGGACTAAATTGTACCTAGTTAACTCAGGATGGACTAATCCGTACTTTTTGATGTGTTTTTGGACTAAACCGTTTTTTCCCTGTATTGTATTGTTTATTATGCATCCGGTGAACTGCTGCTGCTGGGAACACATGCACCACTTAAGTCTTAGACCACCGTGTCCATTTACAGCGCATGCGGCATGCCTAAATGCCATACTTTATTCTAAATTTCTAGATGTCTAGAATGTATGTGGTCCTTGTAGGGTTTGCATCAGCGGTATACGTTGACACTAGTCCAATATCTTTAGCTTATCAGTTCTATTGACATGGGAGGTATTAGTGGCGTATCGTTTTGCCATGTCCCTTACATGGCTGCCTGTAACAAATAGGAGAGTGTGTTTTGATTCCGCCAATCATTGGATAAGCCGTTATTAATTATCTCTTAATTATTAAACCTGACGTGTGAGATGAATACACGTGTAAGGCTGTATTTGTTAGGGTTTCTTCCTTATTTAAGACAGTGTTGTAATGAGTTTTGGGATCATTGAATGAGATTTTGAATCTGAGGCTGCGCTGAATTGAGTGTGGAGGTTACTAAAGTTGTTTGTGTACTTCATGTGACTCATTTATCTCACCTCGACTTGTCAAGATCTAGCTAGTACTTGACATTTGGTATCATCCAGGGGTTTATTCTGCTTCTCTGTAATGACTGGAGGTCCAATCATTAAAGATGTGGATGCTAAGACAATAAAGCTGACAACCATGATGCAGAAACTTACAGATCTACGTGTTAAAGATTCTGCAGAACGTATGGAAGCAGCAAAAGAGCAGAAAGAGGTATTCAACACACTGCTTTCTTTCATTAATAACGTCACCACTAATTTAAACAAACTTATTCCACCTTCACCTCCTGTCACACCACTTTTTTATGGTCAATCTTCAATATTCCACTTAATAACAACCAAGACAACTTCTTAAAAACTCCCAAAATTTAACGGAGACAGCCCTCGGTGTTGGGTGCATAAGTGTGATAGATTTTTTCAGCTCAAGTCAGTGTCGGAGCAGCAACAAATGGAGTTTGCTGCTATACGTCTTGAGGGTAAAGTCGACTCCTGGTTTCAAGATTTTCAGACTAGTAAAACTCACATCTCTTGGTCTGATTTTTCTTCTTCTCTATGTGAACGATTTGAGGACTTAGCCAATGAAAACTTCGTGGGATGTTTTAACAAATTATCCCAAATAAATTCAGTAGATGATTATTTTGAGAAATTTGAACCTCTCAAGGTTTCAATGCTTCTTAACAATCCCAACCTTAAATAAGATTATTTCATCATGAGTTTTTTTAATGGGCTAAATGAGGTAATTCGCCTCTCAGTGGAGGTGCATAAACCAACTACCTTGTCTCGGCATTTTATTTAGCAAGTTTACAAGAGAGTTCCCTTACTTTACAACACCAAGAACACTCTAAACCTCCATCTTACAAACCACCTACCACAACCAATTATTTCAACAAGTTTTCCCCCACTCCACATAAAACACCTACTTTCACTTCCTTCCCTACTCCAAATACAGGGACCCCTAATCCACAAATTCCCACCCAAGCCAATAAATCTTTGTATGTTCCACCACCAATTAGACATTTATCAAGAGAACAACAGGACAAGAGACGAGCTAAAGGCCTATGTTATAATTGTGATGACAAGTACACTCCGGGACATAAGTGCAAACCTCAACACCTGTTCATGGTTATTACTGAAGAAGAACCTGAGGGATCTACCCAACTACCCACCACTACTGAGCTTTCAGACTCCTTAATCGAATCAGATATGTAAATCTCTTTGCATGCCCTTACTGGTTAATGAGTGCAGACAATATTCGCATCCCAGGTTTTGTTAAGAAACACTCAGTCATCATCTTGATTGACATAGGCAGCACCATTGACTCAGCATTGGCACATCAATTATCCTGTGAAGTACACCCTACAGCTCACATGCTTGCCACAGTGGCTAATGGTTCAAGAACTACACGCACTGGCATGTGTCATAATCTCCACTAGACAATGCAAAATCATAATTTTTCTGGTGACTTAAGACTACTTCCTTTGGGTGGTTGTGACATAGTCTTGGGAGCAGGTTGGATTATCACTTTGGGAGATGTCACATTCAATCTGGCCAAACTCTCCATTTATTTTCTTCATCATGATCAACTCATTACTCTTCAGGGCCCTACTTCCAAACCATCACTTATGATGTTGAGAGGCAATGCTATGAGGAAATTTTTAAAGAAGAATACACCTGCTTTGGTTGGATAATTTTTTTCACATCTCCACTACCCCCATCCAGACAGAGCTACCTCCTGAAATACACACCCTCCTGGAGGAATTCAAAGATGTTTTCTCTGAACCAACACATCTACCACCTCGGAGAAGTTTGGATCATCAAATCCAGCTCAAGTCAAATGTTCAACCAATCACTATCAGACCATACAAGTTCCCTTACATCCACAAGTCAGTAGTAGAATCCTTGGTACAAGAAATGGTTCAAGCAGACATAATTCAGCACAGCCACAGTCCATTTGCTTCTCATATACTTCCGATGAAGAAAAAAGATAATACATGGAGATTCTGTGTGGACTACAGAAAGCTCAATGACATCACTGTTAAAGATAAGTTCCTTATCCCCATTATAGATGAATTACTTGATGAGTTTCATGGTGCTGTTATTTTCACTATGATAGACTTAAGATCAGTCTACTACCAAATTAGAGTGCATCTTCCTGACATTCCTAAAACTGCCTTTAGGACACACCATGGGAACTATGAATTTAAGGTCATGCCATTTGGATTGACCAATGCCCCAGCAACATTTCAAGATTTAATGAATTCTGTTTTTGGTCCTTATCTTAGAAAATTTGTGTTTGTTTTCTTTGATGACATTCTAGTTTATAGTACTAGTCTAAAAGAGCATATTCAACACCTTTCTTTAGTTCTCACCTTTCTTAGACAACATCAGTTGTTTGCTAGGTTCTCAAAATGTACCTTTGCTCAATCTTCATTACTGCTCAAAGGGTAGTCACTTGACCTTAAAAAATTCAAATGCATGCAAGACTGGCCAGTCCCTACCAATTTGAAACAATTAAGAGGTTTTCAAGGCCTCACTGGCTACTATAGAAAATTTGTTAGAGGCTATGGGACCATTTGCAAGCCTCTAACTGATATGTTAAAAAAGAATGCATTCCACTGGTCACCTCTGGCTTTAGAAGCTTTTCATACTCTTAAGATTGTTATGTGCACTACACTTGTGTTAACATTGCTTGATTTCTCTAAACCATTTGTGGTAGAATCTGATGCATGTACTCATGGCGTTGGGGCTGTACTTTTGCAATAAGGAAGAGCTACAAAGTTTTTCAGCAAGCCCCTTGATCCAAAAGCTCTTGCTTATTCTACGTATGAAAATGAGCTATTAACTGTTGTAATGGCAGTGACAAGGTGGAGGCATTATCTATTGGGTTATCACTTCTTCATCAACACTGACCAGCAAAGTATCAAGTACTTCATGGAACAGAAAATCACTACGTCCCGCAATGAAGTGGTGATGAATTTATTGGGTTTTGAATATACCATTCAATACAAACAGGGAGTAAAAAATAAGGCAGCAGATGCCCTTTCCAGATTACACTATGACACTGAATCAGCCAGCTGCTCTTACCTGGCGATTACTACTCCTACTTGGGCACAAAAGGTCATTCAAAGTTATGAAAATTACCCAATGGCTACTATACTTATACCTCAAATGTTGCTTACTTCCAGTGTTGATCCCTACTATACTTACTTAGAAGGAATCATCAGATACAAGGGGAGAATCTATGATGGTGAGAGCAATAACTTAAGACATAAGTTGTTGGAATCTATTCATTCATCTGTTGTGGGTAGCCACTCAGGGATACAAGGTAGTTACCAGAGAGCTTGTGACACTTGCCAAAGGAATAAAGGAGAACATGTACATCCTGCAGGACTAATTCAACCATTGCCCATTCATTCTTAAGCTTGGCAACACATAACCATGGATTTTATTGATGGCCAGCCAAAATCCAACAAGAAATATGTCATTATGGTGGTAGTGGATAGACTTAAAAAGTATGCTCATTTCATAGCCTTAACTCATCCTTATACTGCTCTTACTGTGGCTCAAGAATTCTTACACAATTTTTTCAAGCTACATGGGTTACCAGCTTCAATTATCTCATACAGGGACAAAGTTTTCACCAGCACCTTCAGGCAAGAACTTTTCAGGTCATCGGGTACAAGGTTGCACATGATTACTTCTTACCATCCACAGATTGATGGTCAATCAGAAAGGGTGAATACTTGCTTGGAGTGGTACTTGAGATGTATGACATGGCATAAACCAAAAAATTGGAGCAGATGGTTCTCTCTGGCTGAATGGTGGTACAATACAGCTTAAAAATGACTCATCACTGCCTTGTATGGTTATGCCCCACCTCACATGGCTTTAGGTGTAACATGAAACTATTTGCAAGATACTTTGGACCATTTCAGGTACTTCAAAAGATTGTCCAAGTTGCATACAAGCTGGACCTCCCTGTTGAGTTTAAGATTCACCCGGTCTTTCATGTTTTACAACTTAAAAAGAAGATTGGCGCTGCTACACTTCCAGCACTTCCTCTGACTGATGAAGAAAGAGAAATTGTTTTGATGCCTGTTGCTGCTCTAGATTTTCATCAAGATTTCCGTTAAGGCAGGTTTGTTCCTTAAGTCTTAATCCAATGGTCGCATACAGCCCCAACATACGCTACTTGGGAAGATGTTGCTAACGTGGAGGCTCACTTTCCTAAGTTCAATCTTTGAGGACAAAGATTTTTCGTGTAGTTGTCATGTTCCTTACATGTCTGCCTGTAACAAATAGGAGAGTGTGTTTTGATTCCGACAATCATTGGATTAGCCTATGTTTTAATTATTAAACCCTAACATGTGAGATGAATGCACGTGTAGGGATGTAGTTGTTAGGGTTATCCTATTAGGGTTTCCTTCCTTAGTTAAGACAATATTGTAATGAGTTTTGGGGATCATTGAGATTTTGAATCTGAGGCTGCACTCAGTTAAGTGTGGAGGTTACCAAAGTTGTCTGTGTTTTTCCTATGACTCATCTATCTCACCTCGACTTGTCAAGATCATGCTAGTACTTGACATGTTTTTTATCGGCCGAACTTACTCACATACTCCGATATTAAATTATATGGAGTAAAAAATACAAGTCAACTTCAGGGTTTGCACAAAATTTTATACATGTATGGAAACTGAATAATATGGAGTGATAATGTTTTTACCGCTCACTTTGGGTTTTTCAATTAATACTTCTAAGTTTGCAAATTAAAATGATATGTAATTTCAGCATCCTTGCCATGAATGCAATTTGAGATTTGATACTTGAGCCGACAAATATATTTTATTTTCATTCAATAGTTAATTCTTATTTATAATGGAGAATCAATAAGTATCCGAACAATTGTTTCAATATCTAATGAAGTTTTTCAAATGTCTTCGTCGATCCTCGGTCTTCAAGGGTAATGTCTGATGCTCAACTACCAAATTCTAACCCAGTCCGAAACTTGACTTAGTAAACCAGGAATCAAGATATAGTTTTGATCAACTAACATTAACAACAAGCTTGGGATAACAAAACTTGTGGGTTCAACCGAGTATTACTCTAACAAATAGGATCTACACAAGTAGTACATGTTCAGTTCTAGTAGATACGTCCATATTATTAAGATCGGTTGTGAGACTTGTTTTTTTGTTGAATTCGTATCTTGAAAGATAGATAACAAGTTTCATACTTGGAAGAATTCAGATCTGAATATTTGGATACAACTAGATTGATCTTGGATATTTATTTTTAGGATCGTCCAAGTACTCTTCTTAACAATCGGGTTCACAAACTCCATTGTCTAGACTTATATGATTGATAAGAGATAGAGATATTTTCAAGGATCATTAAGTTGATCTACTTGCAATTGTATGGTTTTTTCCATACAGGTTGACAAACGAAAAATTTGGTGGTGTACTTGGTATCATCTCCTTTTCAATTGATATCAGAGCAAGCAAACACCTTTATACCTAACAAGTATGTATTTGTGGCAACCTGAGTTATGGACAGGTGATAGGTGTAGAATACACCGTATTTAATATCTAGTATTTATGCTTTCTTTGCGAGTTTTCTTGTAAATTATGTATCTTATGTGTGCTTTTGAGTTATTAGGTACTCTGGAGTCGCACGGAGGAAAAGAAGAAGAAATCACCCAATTTTAGCAAAATGGCAAAATTGTCGTTTCATGGGCTGAACGCTATCTCGGAGTGACCCAAGGTTAAGGGGCAACTCTTCTTAGAGGAGTGCTAACTACACCAGTAGAGGTTAAGGGAAGGCCAAGACCTGCAGTCCCTTATCAAGTGACCGGGTGTTGAACAACTTCTCCTCCTCTCCCATAACCCCTTATCCACTCCACTTTGGTGGATATATCTTCATCACTTCCATATTTCCTACACCCTAAATCGAGAAATCTCAAAATCATTATCATCACCCGAAATTGAAATTCGAGAAAGGGGGCCATATGTAGCCATGGAATCGATTCCCGCCGGTGAAGATTAGAGAGGCTGTATTACTCCAATTAGGGTTTCGTGGTGTTTGAAGAGATGGTCATTGATTTTGGATTGAAAATCGAGAAGTGAAGCTCGGTTAGGGTTTGGTGAAATCGAAATCACGAAGAAGAAATTGATGTTCTTGAGTAAAATAGATATGGGTTTGAGTCGATTGAAAGGAGTTTGAGTCGCGATTGTGTTTATATTGAATTCAGGGTGATGAAATGGAGGTTTTGAGCTTGATTTGTATGGAGATCGATTGAAGCTCGCTTGAGTTAGGGTTTGAGAATGAAGATGAAGCTCGGGAAGATGATTTTGTTGGTGGTTGAGAATGAACTCGGGGAGATCGAGAAAGAGAGAAGCGGCCATGGATCGATGTGTGAGAGAGATTCGGGGCAAGGGAAAGATGATATTGAACTGGGTGTGAATTGGTCACGGAGCTTGAGATGAGTTTGTTGGCAAGATTCTTATATTTTTTGGCACGAGGTTGCGGATTTGGATGAATTATTGGGTATGAGATGATGGCTTTGGTGCCTAGAATGTCTCGGTGGATCACTGGGTTCATGGTCATCTTTGCGGTGAGGTGGAATTGAGTCGGAGTGCAATGGAAGCAGCTAAAGCCGGATGGAGCAACACATAGGCGATGAGCGAAACTATGCATCCGATGCAGGATCGCCAATCTTTGCAATGGTGATGACCAAAATTGCAAAGGTTCTTTGGATCCAAGTGCGGAGGCACTGTAATGATTAGTTTTGCTTCGGACTGTGGTTGATGTTTGAGATGTTGCGGTGAAGCTGAGTTGCGGAGGTTTATGGAGCAAAGAGTAATGGGTATTGATCTTGAGCTTCCCGTAATCCGTAAATTTCAGAGATGGTGGCACCGATGTGAGTTGATACAAAGGCAAAGTGCAAGACTCGTGCAATGGGGGGTGTTAGATGCGATAAAGACTTAGTTTAGAAGCCAGTATGGAAGCGGAAACTTGGGTCTGTGATACATTCAAGCTTACAACAGATTTGAGATTGTGGAGTAAATGGGTTTGTTGGTTGAGGTGGTGTTGTTGCTGCCAGGCCATGGAAGGGTCAAGAAGGAGCCGAGGATAATGGCACTGTCAAGCAATTGCGAGGTTGTATGTTTGCCAGGAAAAAGAAGTTGGAATTGTGTTGGTGGCGGTATGAACAGTGGTGAATGGTGGTGCAACGAGGTTGAGCCGGTAGCGGTTGGTTGGTGGTACATTGCAGGTACTGGAGTTGATGTGTTATTGGCTCTGATAGACTTGCAGAATGAATGGAAGTATGCAAGAGTGCCATGGGTTGCTGGTTGGTCTGGTACAATTACTGGCTTGATAAGTTTGAGATGGCTGGATGGCCATCTTGGCTGTAACAGAAGTGACAAAAGCACAGAAAATGGAGGGCCATCTTGGCCGTAAATCGCACCGCAACAACTGGCATGTGCAAGAATCAGGTCGGCAGATCATCCCAGTTAGATCCAGAAGCCTGGTGACTCGGACTGACTCCCTCTGACCCAGTCCTAACTCGGTTTGACTCGTTGACCCGAGATGACTCGGTTTTGACCCGTTGACCCGGTGGCCGGTGTGACTTGGCCGGTCGCCTGAGACACTTTCCGGTGACTTTTCCGGCGGGATTCCGGCCACAATCCCAGTTTTCCGGCGAGCGTTTCTGGGACATATTTTCTACACGGGTTTCTCTCCATAGTGGGCCGGTGAATTTCCAACTAATGGACTTTGAAGACAAAACCTAGTTTTGGAAGGAGAAAAAGACTACAAAAGGGAAGACTTCTACAATTTGAGAGGACGTTTTATTATCTCTACTTTATTCTAGGGTTTAGAAACATGAAACTTCTCTTTCTTCTTGTTATGAACTCCATGAATATGAGTACCTAGTTTTATTATTGGTTGAAGACGTAGTTGGATTTTGCAACCAAGTTATGATTTTTATGAATTAGTTTTCTCTCAATATTATCGTTTGATTTCTACGGGTTATAATAATTGCATGATTGATGGATTGCAATATGATTGAATGTTTGTTTAGTCGAGTCTAGAATTGATTGAACTCACATCCATATCTATAGCTATTTTAGGGTTTTCATCGAGCGATAACCTTGAGTACGAGTAGCATGATATGATTCTAGGTTGTAGTGATACATCCTTGTAGTCATATGTAGAAATTGACCTTTGTTCGAATTGTTTGCGCAATGTATTACAATTGCATTGATTAGCCTATTTCTGAAACTTAATGCTCCTAGGAATTGAACTTGATTAGCGCAAGGCGTTAGGTTATTCTTTAGGTAGATTTCACATATGCAGCCCTAATGTGTGTGTTGATAACTTTGGAAATTACGGAGTATTCTTGCAATAAGGTATTCTATGGCTTTTGATGATAGCGAGATTAAATACGAATTCTATTCATATATTCATAAACTTGTTTACAATTGAAGATGAAACCTTTATCCAATATTTCACATCCTTGATTTGCGTACTTTATTTGCTTTTTGTTTATTTTTATTTACACAATCACAAAACTACCGGTGTACTTATAGGGAACCAAAACAATTTGACAACCTAGACCTCTCTGTGGGATCGATCCTTTCTTGCCCTTGCTATATTTATATTTTGAGTAGTAAGAAAGTGTAATTATATTTGTGTCGCCACTGACAAATGGGATCAAATTTTAGGCAGATTCTTAGGGAGGCAACGGTTGTCACTTGTTTGGTTTCTTATTTTTGTTTTGTTTTTGTTTTTAGTCTTATTTTTGTTTTTCTTATTTTCTCTGGTTTTTTAACCTTGGTTTGAGAATTGTATTTCAGGTACCTATTATGGACCAGAGCATATTGGAGCAAGCAATACGGCTTTCAACCTCAACAACATAACAATTATCACCCCTTATGGGAGTATAATCAAAACCATTCCTTTGGCTATGATCAATACTCCACGTACCCTATGAGTTATTCTCATACATATCAACCTTCTTATGGTGGTTATGTAAGTGAGCAACCACAAGGAGGGGAGAATAGTTGTTTTCCTTATAATTTTTCCTCTAGTTTGGTAGATGAAATGCAACAATTTATGGCCAAGCATGGAGTCAATTTTGCGGACAACCAAGCGTGGAACCAATTTCATCGACCGAATGTGCTCATGGTATGTTTGGCCCAATTTCTGATCATAGTTATGATCATTCACCCATTCAAAGGGAATATAATTGGCCTAACAATACGGAAGTAAGTAATTCTACTTTTTCTTTGTCGAATGAGCTTTACAAACAAATGGAACACTATATTCAGAATTTGGATGGAACACTCCAAGAGCTTCAAAAAGGTGTTTCCACTTTAAGACAAGGCATTGAAGAATACAAGGAGGGAATGAATAATTATGTTGAAAAAGGCGAACCTTCGGGGACTTTTGTTGATATTTGTGTAGTTAACTCAACTCTTGATCTTAATAATGATCATTCACCTATTCAAAAGGATGAGTTAGGGATTAGCAACACTAAATTCAGCGAGGAACAATGTTATGATGACTATGATAGTGATGATGATTATTATGAAAATACATCGTTTGAACCAACTCATGGTGCCAACCCCGAGGAGTGTACAATGGAGTCTTTTTGGGATCAAGATGAAGACGAAGAGGAATATGTCGACACTTGTGTAGCTTACTCAAGCATTGATCTTAATAATGATCAAGAACCTATTCAAAAGGTAGAGCTTGAGGATGATGCAATGAGTGTTCTAAAGAAATTCCTTATGGATAATATTGCATCCGCAAAAGAGTATGTGCCTTACAACAAGGAGGAATGTGTTGAGAATGTGACCGTTATGACCAATATTGTGGAAGACCCAATTGAACTTGTGCATGATTGTAATGATGATGTTTATGTCGAGACTTTGGTTACGGCAGAAACGGACGAAGAATGGTTGCAAGGTTTGATAGAGGATCATGATATAAAAGAGGTGAATAATTCACTTGAATTTTTCAAGGATGAAGAGGATTCCGTAATACAAGAGATTGTGAAAGGTTTATCTAACCCTTTGCCTATTGTTTCTTCTCCTTTACCTCTTATTGGTTTGAATGTATGTGCTTCGAAAACATTGTTGAATGACTTTGTTTCTCGTTTTCCTCCATTAGAGATACTTGATTCTCATACTATGCAGGTTATGGAACAAGAAACCGTGGAAGTACCCGACTTCTATATTCTTTATACACTTCCAAGTGTGGACAAGAATAAGTGTGGGGGAAGCTTTTATCGGTTCATAGCTTCACTTTTGCTTTATATTACTAATATTTGTGTGAAGTTAGTGTCTGCAAAACAGGTTCTATGGAAGGATCCCCAACTTTTCCGATTATTGGTGTATGGGGAATGAATCTACAAGAATCTTACAAGAAGCTAAGTCGGGCCGAGAATTATGATTTACCGACTTTAAAACAAGCGCTTAGTGGGAGGCAACCCACCGGTTTTGTATCTTTTCTCCTTTTGCATTTTATTTTTGTTTCGTTTATTTATTTTTTACTGTTTTCATATCATATTTGCATCCCTATGTTTAATTTCATTGAGTCCGAATCTATCTTAGAAGAGAATTAGGACGAATACCTTTTCGCTGAAAAAATTCAGACTGCGCGTAGTTCATTCCAGAGACCATAACTGTCAGACCGTTTATCGAAACACTGTGAAATTTTGACACTGTGTAGAAAAAACACGTAGGTGAACAACTTTTGTGAAATGGAGTTTTTCCAAATCCCTTACCAATTTGCACAGTTTTTTGCGTTTTATCTGATGTTACGTCAGAATTCAGAACTTTCGGTTTTACACATTGAGGACAATGTGAAGTTTAAGTGTGGGGGAGCATTTATATGTTTGTTTTAGTTTGTTTTTGACACCATTAGTGGATGGAACCATTTTGAATGGAACCAATTAACTAAAAGGGACGAATATAGCTCAGAAATCACAAATTAACATGATAGTTGTTACCATATCTCGGAATATCACCATATCGCATTCTATTTTTATTTTTCCATATTTATCTATTGTTCTCTAAGTGCTTTGGTGGGTCACTAAAAATCGACGTGTTATTACTGCTAGGATGAAATAGAGTGGTTGAGTTACTAGAAAAAGAGAAAAAAATTGAAAAAAAAAAAAAAAAAAAAAAAAGAAAAAATATATGAAAAAAAGAAAAAAAAAGGACCGATAAATTAGACCAAAACGGAATAAAAAGACACTTGGGAATAGCAAAGCATGTGTGAAACGTAGTCCCTGTCTCCGTCGCCTAAACAAGCGCGGAATGCAGGATCCAAGGCAACTATCATGTACTTGCCGACAAGAAGCATGCGCTGATCCAAAAGATCTAATCATGCCGTCTAAAAAAAGAAATTGGATCCAGCTTTGATCCAATCATATAAAAAAAAGAGAATAAATTATTATTGTGTTGAATAAAGTCACTTTTGGTTCCCTTTGTATATGCCAATTGATTTGATGTAGCATTCAAAGACTAAGTAGCTCAATCTAATAGGATTAGGTTCATCTTAGCAAAGGACCTTCTAGGACAGATATGGGAAACATCGAACACTTGTGAATATTCGCCAACATCTACATCTATAACCATCTTCTTAATCTTTTCATTGTGATTGTGGTTTGTTAGTTTCTGAGTATTGTGGCTTGTTCGACTATCTAATTAGAGTTTATTTACTAATAATAGAATTGAATTTGCAAGGTACCTCCTCCTGTAGTCAATTTGGATTCATTCATTGATTTGTCACAAATAGATGGAGTTTGGAATATAGGTTTTGTAGGTAGACCTCTCTTGTAAACCTTCACGAGACTATAACTCGTCCACTAGGGACACCTAGGGGTTTAAAGGCTTGTTATTTATGCTAAAATTAACCGTAGCCTCGACGACACGGGAGTTGTTGTATTTTATTGTTTTGTTTGATTTGCTCGAGGACTAGCAAAGTCTAAGTGTGGGGAATTTGATAGGTGTAGAATACACCGTATTTAATATCTAGTATTTATGCTTTCTTTTGAAGTTTTCTTGTAAATTATGTATCTTATGTGTGCTTTTGAGTTATTAGGTACTCTGGAGTCGCACGGAGGAAAAGAAGAAGAAATCACCCAATTTTAGCAAAATGGCAAAATTGTCGTTTCATGGGCGAACGCTATCCTGAGCCGACCCAAGGTTAAGGGGCAACTCTTCTTAGAGGAGTGCTAACTACTGTACCGCAGAGGTTAAGGGAAGGCCAATTGCAGTCCCTTATCAAGTGACCTATTGAACAACTTCTCCTCCTCTCCCATAACCCTTATCCACTCCACCCGGTGGATATATCTTCATCACTTCCATATTTCCTACACCCTAAATCGAGAAATCTCAAAATCATTATCATCACCCGAAATTGAAATTGGAGAAAGGGGCTGCTATGTAGCCATGGAATCGATTCTCACTGGTGAAGATTAGAGAGGTGATTACTCCAATTAGGGTTTCCCTCTGTGGTGTTTCAAGAGACGGGTCGTTGATTTTGGATTGAAAATCGTGAGAAGTGAAGCTCGATTAGGGTTTGGTGAAATCGAAATCAGAGAAGAAATTGATGTTCTTGAGTAAAATAGATATGGGTTTGAGTCGATTGAAAGGAGTTTGAGTCGTGATTGTGTTTAGATTGAATTCGTGGTGATGAAATGGAGGGTTTTGAGCTTGACCGTGTATGGAGATCGATTGAAGTCCGCTTGAGTTGGGGTTTGAGAATGAAGATGAAGCTCAGGAGAAGATGATTTTGTTGGTGGTTGAGAATGAACTCGGGGAGATCGAGAAAGAGAGAAGCGGCCATGGATCGATGTGTGAGAGAGATTCGGAGGCAAAGGGAAAGATGATATTGAACTCGGGTGTGAATTGGTCACAGGCTTGAGATGAGTTTGTTGTGACATTCTTATATTTTTGGCCTCGGGGGTGCATATTTGGATGAATTATTGGGTATGAGATGATGGCTTTGGTGCCTAGAATGTCTCTGTGGATCACCGGGTTCATGGTCATCCGTGCAGCAGTTGAGGTGGAATTGAGCTTCAGTGCAATGGAAGCAAAACAAAGCCGATGGGAGCAAACAAGGCGATGAGCGGAAGCTATGCATCCGATGCAGGCTGCCAATGTGATGCAATGGTGATGACTCGAAATTGCAAAGGTTGTCAGATCCAAGCCAGGAGAGGCACGGTAATGATTGGTTTTGCTTCCCGGACTCGGGTTGATGTTTGAGATGTTGCAGCGGTTGATTGCGGGGTTTATGGAGCAGGTAATGGGTATTGATCTTTGAAGCTTCAGGTAATCACCAGAGATGGTGGCACCGATGTGAGTTGATACAGTCATATGCAAGACCTGCAATGGGGTGTGTTAGATGCGATAAAGACTCGCTTAGAAGCCAAAAGATGGAAGGAAACTTGGCCCCAGATACATTCAAGCTTACAAAGCAGATTTGAGATTGTGGAGTAAATGGGTTTGTTGGTTGAGGTGGTGTTCTTTGCCCTGTGCCATGGAAGGGTCAAGAAGGAGCTGAGGATAATGGCACTGTCAGTTGCGGGTTATATGTTTGCAGGGAAAAAGAAGTTGGAATTGTGTTGGTGGTATGAACAAACAAGCCGAATGGTGGTGCAACGAGGTTGGAGCTGGCGATTCGAGGTTACAGGTGGTACATTGCAGTCTGGAGTTGATGTGTTATTGGAAAACTGGGATAGACTTGCACGAATGGAAGTATGCAAGAGTGCCAAGTGGGTCGCTTGGTTGGTCCGTGCAACTATCGGCTTGATAAGTTTGAGATGGCCGACGGCCATCTTGGTGCAACAAGTGACAAAAGCACAGGAAAATGGAGGGCCATCTTGGTCAGAATCGACCAAGCAACAACTGGGCATGTGCAAGAATCGCCTTTGCAGATCGACCAGATTAGATCCCAAAGACACGGTGACTCGGCACCGACTCCTCTCGACCCGCCCTAACTCGGTTTGACTCGTTGACCCGAGATGACTCGGTTTTGACCCGTTGACCGGGGCCGTTGACTTGGCCTGGTCGTCCCGAGACACTTTCCTATGACTTTTCCCATGGATTCGCCCACAATCCCAAAGCTTTTCCCATGAAGCGTCGGGACATATTTTCTACACGGGTTTCTCTCCATAGTGGGCCGGGTGAATTTCCAACTAATGGACTTTGAAGACAAAACCTAGTTTTGGAAGGAGAAAAAGACTACAAAAGGGAAGACTTCTACAATTTGAGAGGACGTTTTATTATCTCTACTTTATTCTAGGGTTTAGAAACATGAAACTTCTTTCTTCTTTGTTATGAACCCATGAATATGAGTACCTAGTTTTATTATTGGTTGAAGACGTAGTTGGATTTTG